>PVHP010025719.1:0-25208 GCA_004024765.1 Zapus hudsonius | reverse complement strand
TGCCCGCGCCCCAGGTCGGAGCCCCAGCCCGCCGCTGAGCGCCGCCCCGCGGCCTCCCGGAGCGGCCGCAGACGTGCGGGGCGGAGCTGCGCCCTGCGCGCGCCCCGAGCCCCGCGGGAGCCCGGCCTTGACCTCGGGGAGGGGAGCGTCGCGGCGGCCCCGCTCGGGCACCTGCTCCGCGTCAGCCTCGTCTCCAGCCTCGCTGCTCCCCGGGACCGTCTTCCGAAAGCCCCGGCGGCCAGCCGGCCCTGCGGAGCTGGAGCCCCGACCCCAGTCCACCCTGCGGTCTGTCCGCCGAAAGAAGTAAACCTTCTTCCCGGGAAACGAAGAAGGGGCGTGTGACAGTAAAACGGAGGGCGAGCATCCATCGCGTTTGGGGACCCCCTCCCCGGCCCGGTCATGACCATTTCAGGACTCGATCGGTGAGATATTGGAGAGTCCTTATATGAATTCTGTATACCAAATAGACAACTGGGGAGGCTGGTACTGGGCTACATCACCTGAATCCAGAAAGTTGAGGCCAACCTGGGCACCATAATGAGACCTTGGGTTTTTGTTTTTTAATATATTTGGTTGGGGCCCGGAGAGGGGGTGCCAAGGCGTCTAGTCTCTGGAAATGAACACCAGTAGCGCCACTTTTTTGTGTCTGGCTTACAGGAGTGAGTGGCTTGGGAATTGAACCAGGGAGGGCAGGCTTTGCAAGCAAGCATTTTTAACCTGGGAACCATCTTCCCAGCTCCCCGATTTTGATTTAAAAAAAGGAGACTCCAGGCATGATGGTTCACTCAGGAGTCTGAGGAAGGAGGATTGCTGGGTTCTAGGCCAGCTTGGGGCTACACAGTGAGTTCCACTCTAGTCAGCCTGGACTAGAGTAAAGCCCTACCTTTAAAAAAAAAAAAAATCACTGCACTATCAAAAGGCTGTGTTCCTAAACCACAGAGTCAAGAAGGAAAAAGGGCAACATTTCAAATTTTCACGTTGCTCACTTCGAGCAGAGTTCCACAGCCATTTACATTAATTTTGGAAGAAACCTGAGGTAGTTTCAAATGCCCCTACCCCAGCTCCCTGGCTCCTTAACCCAACTGTCATAGTCAGCCACACGCTGCTGGGATGAATCTCCAAAGCACGATTTGGGGAGGAAAATTTATTGAACAGATCTAGGGGAAGTTAAGGAAAAAGGCTGGCCCCTTTTCACAGATCCAAGCAGAGACAGAAGCTCAACACCAGCACCAAGCAAGCACGCTGTAACACACTGTGTTTCACAAAATGCAGAACTCCAGGTCAAGGTTCCTGCTCTTTTGCATATCTATCCTTAGTATTTTACATCCAAATTAGAAAGGATCAGTCCCCAGGAGGCTAGCCCAAAGTGGTATTTCCTCTAGCCAGAAGCCTGGAGACAATATTAATAAACCCTTAATTCTTTTGGGGGACGTTTATTCAAAACTACCACACCAACTCTCCTCAAGAAATCTTTGGGGAAGGTAGTTGAGTGTTTTTTTTTTTTCATTCTCCACTTCATTCTAATAAACAAACCCTTAAAAAGAAGAAACTATTTCCTGATTTGTTATGGAGAACAGGGCTGGGATCAAACCCAGACTTCTCCCACATGCTAACAATTATTCTATCAAACGATCTGTGTGTCCCCCCTTACTTAATGTCTTTAGACCTTGTTGGAAGCTTTATACACTCCTTCAGGATTGATTATCTCTTATAATATTGCTCCTGATTATTGTTTGTTGCTATGTAATTCCACTTTCATGTGCTGTGCTGTATAATGTTCAATGCAGTTTCAACAAGTAGGTGCAAGTATAACTTAATTCAAAACTGGGCCTGGTGGTATAGGCCTGTATGTACTTCAGGTACTTGGGAGTCTGAGGCAGGAAGACTACAAGATCAAGACCTGATGGGGCTACAAAGTTGAGTTCAAAGCTAGCCTGGTAACTCCCCCCCCCCAAAAAAAAAAGTATTGTTTTGGGCTAAAGAGATAGCTTAGTGGTTAAGGTGCTTACCTGCAAAGCAGAAGGACCTGAGTTTGATTCTCCAGTGCCCACTTAAAGCCAGATGCACAAGGTGGCACATGCATCTGGAGTTCTTTTGCAGTGCCTAGAGACCCTGGCAAACCCATTCTCTCTCCGTGTCTGCCTCTCTCTCTCTCTCTCTGTCTCTCTCACTGAAATAAATAATTATTTTTTTAAAGAAACATTGTTTTGAAAAGGGTTAGGGGTATAGCTCAGGTAGAGTGCTCACCTACCATGTGCAAAACCCTGGGTGCCATCCCCATTACAGCAAAATAAATGCAGTAAGTTATATAGAAAGCACTTCTGCCTCCATGTCTGTAAGTTGACAGTAATTCAAAGGCACATTTTACAGTGGCAAGAAGCCCTAGAACGCACATTCTCTCTTTCATAAATAAATATTTAGAAAGAAATCACTTTTCTTTTCGCAAATGTAGTATGTGTGATGCTGCGGTGTGGTGTGGTGTGATATTGGAGAGTCCCTATAAGAATTCTGTATACCAAATAGACAACAGGTACTGGGGAGGCTGGTACATGTGGTGTATGCACATGTGTGTGCAGATGCATGCATACCACACACGTGGAGAATCCCAAGAGAACATCGGTGTCTTCCTCTCTCACCCCTCTGCTCTGATTCCTTAAGACAGAGTCTCACTGAACCTGGAGCTGCCTTTTACAGTCAGACTGGCTGACCAGTGAGCCATTCTCACGTCTCCACACCCAAAGGATGTGCAGCCATGCCCAGGCCCTCTTTCACCCTCATACTTGGGTGGTAAGTGCTCTTATTGAGCCATTTCCCCAGCCCCCCCCTTTTTTTTGTTGAGACAGTCTCACTGTGTATCCCAGGCTACTGCCTGAGCCTCCTAAATGCTGGGATTAGAGACTACACTACCATGTCCAACAAATAGAAACATTTCTCTGGGACCTCGCTTTGATGGCTGTGTTTTGCAACAAATGAATGGAGTCAACAGAATTTTATTTGTTCTTAAATTACCTTAGGTTAAGGGAAAACAGAATCCCAGATATTATCTTGTACAGAACAAATAGAAACATTTCTCTGGGACCTCGCTTTGATGGCTGTGTTTTGCAACAAATGAATGGAGTCAACAGAATTTTATTTGTTCTTAAATTACCTTAGGTTAAGGGAAAACAGAATCCCAGATGTTATCTTGCATATTGTTGCAGTCAGCATTCTCATTCCTGGTAGAAAGAACCCATCCCAAAGCAAACTGATGGGAGGAATGGGGAAGCTCCATGATGGCAGGGAAAATGATGGCATGAGCAGAGGGTGGACATCACCTCCTGGCCAACATCAGGTGGACACCAGCAGCAGGAGAGTGTGCCAAACACTAGCAAGAGGAAGCAGGCTGTAACACCCATAAGCCCGCCCCCAACAACACACCTCCAACAAGGTTTCAATTTCAAAATTTCGGAGGACAGTTGAATCAAACCACCACAGATCAATAGCTTTAATATACTGTTGTATTTGTTTAATAAAGCTAATAGAAAATTTCCCACTAACACAAATGGAATGAGAAATGTATTATTCAATTCCAAAGGAGTTACGAGCCCAATGGATGAGTGTTGAGACCCCGTGTCTGTGACTGAGAAAATTCTGATGAAACAAACCATCTATAATTTTCCTTAGGTAAACAAGCAGACTGTAATTAAACTCACCCTGGAAGAGCTGGCGCTGTAGCTCAGTGATTGTAAACCTTGCTTATCTAGGTGTGGTGGCTCATGCCTATAATCTTAGCATTTAGGAGGCAGAGGCAGAAGGATTGTGAGTTTGATGTCAGCCTGGGTTTATCGGGAGTTGCAGGCAGGCCTGAGTTACATATACTCTGCACCTAACAAGGGAAAAGAACAGAAAGGGGAAGGAAAGAAGAAAGGAGAGGAAAGGAAAAAAGCCTAGCACCTTGATGAATAGATGAATTTTTTTAAGTAAATAATGTGAACTTAAAATTTGCACTTCCCCCTCAGTAACAACATACTAGGGCCAGCGGAACTGGGCTGACTCCTAGGCTATCCATGGTCCCCAGCCCCAAAGACTGATCCAGACTGCCCACGGAGGAGGATATCCAGCTGATTGGGGTTGGGGAAGAGGGTCATTGGGGAACTGGGGAACAACTCATTGTTTGCCCATTAAATAATGTAACTCATTATGGACAATTAAGAAAAAGGAAAAAATGAAAAAAACTTGCATTTAAGTGGAGCTACATAGCTGGATCCTTGTCCGAATTGCATGAGCAGAAATGACATACGTCCCCTCCTCCAGCCCTGATTTATGAAACACTCTACTCATCATTGTAGCTGAAGAACAAGGGAAGGATTCGGGCATGCTAGGCCATAGTGGAAAGAAGCTGGGAGCCCAGAACCATCAATTTCCATGGCAATTAACATATCTTGTCAAATGTGGACTGTGTATCAGAAGACCAAGTTGATTCATTTCCTAAACTTGTATGGATATCCGCCAATGTAGCAAAAATTACATGTTTCCTTCGTCCATTCTCTATTACAATAATAAAATACTTGAGCCAGGGTATTGTATGGCATTTTCCTCCCAGCATAACATGATGTCATCATGAAGTAGAGAATGGTTTGGCTCAGTGGCAAGGCAATTGGAGTACAGAACAATATGTCCTTAACCAGGTCTGATCTCGCCTGAGATGCCAGCTCTCTGCTCCTTTCTGTTCTCCCCTCAGATGCAGGTGAAGGCTGAGGACGTGGCTCAGAGGTTAAGACTGCTTCCTACTCAAGTGTGAGGGCCTGAGGGGGGCTGAGGCTGCTTGAATTCAAAGCCCCTGCACCCATGTAAAGAGCCACACATGTCTGTAACCCCATTCCAGAGGGGAGATTATCTGGGCTCATGAAAAAGAAGCCCACCCTCTGCAGATTCCAGAAGCAGTAATCCATCTCAAGGAAAAGCAATCAGATGAGCAACGAAACAGCCAACATGGAACATAACATACCTATGTGTATACCACACACATAACACAGCATGCACATGTGGAAGGAAGGAAGGAAAGAAGAAAGAGATGAACTGAGAGGGGGACTCCATGATGCAGCTCTTGAGGTCGTCGTCCATGATAGGGTGGGACTTTGTGGTGACACACCTGCCCTTGAGTTGTCCACACACCTGTGAGCAACCCCTCACCCTGCTCTGTAAGTAACCTCAATAAACTCATGGGTTCACCAAAGTTGGATTTTGGTCGTTACTTTGGTCTGTCATTTTGGGTCCTACCTGGGGTGAATAGATATGTGATCTCATATATAAAGTTGACACAACTTGGGGTAATTGATAAAGGACAGTTGACCTGCTTCATGAAAGTGGTGCCACCTGCTGGGCATCTGGAGAAGTCCTTGCTGTTCTGTTACAGGTAACATCACAAACTGAGACAGAAGGAGCATGCTAACCTGACATATTCACAAAGCACCGACATTAGACCCTCTGGTGACCTCATTATCACCACCTAAAAGGATTTACCTCCATTTATCGGTGACATGTGAATTCCAGGATGAATTTTCCAACACATAAATATTTAAGGTACACATTCCAACTTCACATGAATAGTGCTATATATGTTAAAATTCTAATTAAAACTTAATTAAATGTTTTACATTTATCCACCTTCATGCATTCTTTATTTTTGCTCCCCTTCAAGCGTTTTCCCCTCCCTAGAACTAAATCCTTTCTTTCTATTACCTGCTTCAAATATTTTGTTCCAATAATGAGAAGGTAACTGCTACGCTCTTCCTGTTCTCTCTCACATGCAGATTCCAGCGTCAGATACTTAGATTGATATTGGATCTGAGTAACAGTGAGCAGCAGAGATCAGGAAGCTAGAGAGGAGCCATTCGAGAAGAGCGAGTTGAAGGGGAGGGGAGAGTAGATCTACAAGTACAGGGACAAGCTACTTGGATGTCACAGTCTAAGAGGGATCAAGGGAGGGGGAGGAAAGGTGGAGGTGCTAGGAGAGTTCATCAAAACTAAAGAACCAGCCGGGCGTCGTGGTGCACGCCTTTAATCCCAGCACTTGGAAGGCAGAGGTAGGAGGATTGCCATGAGTTCAAGGCCAGCCTGAGACTACAGAATGAATTCCAGGTCAGCCTGGGCTAGAGGGAGACTCTACTCGAAAAACCAAAAAATAAAAATAAAAAAATAGGGCTGGAGAGATGGCTCAGCGGTTAAGGCACTTGCCTCCAGTGCCTAAGGCCCGGGGTTCAATTCCCCAGGACCCACATAGACCAGACCCACGGGGTGGTGGCCCTGGTGCATTCTCTCTCTCTCTCTCTCTCTCTCTCTCTCTCTCTCTCTCTCTCTCTCTCTCTCTCTTTCTCCTTGAAAATGAATAAATAAAATATTTTAAAAAATAAAGAACCTGGGTCATTAGGCATTGCAGGCAAGCACCAGCCATGTCTCCAGCCCCTCAAAAATTTTTTATAAAAAATTTTTAATTATATATTTTTAATTCCCTAACAAAGAAGTTGGTTTTATGACTTTATTCATAACATACTTGATGGGACTTTTTTTTTGAGGTAGGGTCTCACTCTAGCTCAGGCTGACCTGGAACTCACACTGTAGCCCCAGGCTGACCTTGAACTCACAGTGATCCTCCTGCCTCATCCTTCTGAGTGCCAGGGCTGTAGGCAGGTTCCACCATGCCTGACCTCCCTCTTTAAGTTTTGATTCCCCAGTACCCGTGTACTGAATGCACAGAGTGGTGCATGCATCTGGATTCGTTTGCAGTGGCTAGAGGCCCTGGCATACCCATTCACTCACTCTTTTGCAAACAAAATTTTTTTTTTTTAAAAAAAAAAAGAGTTTGATCTCCCCTGCAATTGGGGGGGGGGGCAAGGGGAGGAGACAGGAAGTCTTCTGGTAGCAGATTGCAGCTCAGGATTTCACCCACAGATCCATTTAGGCCCCAAGCAGGAACTTACCCCAGACCTGGATTTCCCTGGACTCTGTTTTCTTGGTCAGACCCTGGAGCTGCTTCCTCGGGAGGGTGGCCCATGGTTGGGCAGGAAAGCAGCTGGGGCTCTCGGGACGTGGTGGTGGCCTCTCAGGGAGGTGGCAAGCTGAGGATTACTGACCTGAGAGCTGGAAGGTCACTCCAATCATCCCTTGCAGAAACCTCTGGAGTGAGTCTTCACAGAACATGTTTACCCAGGTTTCAGCGACTCCTCTGGGCACTTGGGAATTGGCTTTCTGTTGTCAGAGTGTAACTGACCATGGGGTAGCGGGTCAGGGGAGCTTTTAGTCAAATGGCCCAAAGTGACAGTTTACTATGCATCCTACCATAGGTGCAGCCTGTGTGCTATCTGGTTATTTATACTCAGCATCGGGGCCCCAGGGCTAAGACAGTTGCTGGCCTGCAGACCCACCACACTTGCACACTCTCTGTGTCAGGAAGGGTCCAGCAGCTTGTGGCTCTCAAATTTCTAAACCCCTCATCGAGCACTTGCCTGGGAACCTTTCAACATCAGAGTTTTGTTTCCAGTAGCACTGGGTGCTGGGTTCCCTTTCTCTGTAGCTGAGAGCTCAAAGCTGTGCACAGGGCATCTTTTTCTCTTTTGGCCTGACTTTGTGGTTTTCTGAAGTTCTTCAGTTTCCCTCTCTGGAAGAGTCTCTTTTAGGTCTCATTTTGGTTGTCTCCATCACTGGCTCGCATTGCGTCTGTTTCTAATCCATCATGCCCAGAAAGCGCCATTTGTGTCTTCATTATTTGTCTCTATGAATTGTTTAATTTCCTTCTTGGCTTCTTCAGTGACCCATGTCATTGTGTATCGTTTCATATCGATTCGTTTGTATGTGTTCTATAGTCTCTCCTGCTGTTGATTAGTCATTTTCTTCCATTGTGATCACATAGAATACAAGGAAATTGTTTCCCTTTTTCTATTAAGATATACTTTGTAGCTGGAAGCCTCCTCCCTGATGACTGGCTGTCAGGATCCTAGGAAGACCTTTGCAGCCTGTTGGAGGAGAAAAGTCATCAGCCATGTTAACCAGCAGTGGACCCTGTAAGCTTTATGGCTGATCAGCCAAGTCAAATGTACCAACTAGTATAATGGTGATATATCTGTTATGGGGGAAACCAACTGCTCTCTGATTGGACTTGAGGCCCACAGAAGAAATCCATGCCTGGCACTGAAAAACCTAGTCAAAAGCCTATGGCTGGGGAGGTCATAAACCCTAAGGAAGGGCTATTACTATTGTCTGGCTAATTGGAAATATGCCCACCAAATGCTTATGTTTGTGCCCATATATTAATGCTACTCTCGCCTTTGATTAGAGAAACTTCTTTTTTTTAGATGGTGATCACCACTGGGGTGTCTCAAAACTCACCAAAGTGCTAAGAAGAAGTGGCAGTGGAGTGTGTAACAACAGGAGACATCTCTGTCACACCCTCCAAGGCTCAGGGTCCATTGCCGAAGAGATGGCAAAAAGAATGTAACACCAAAGGAAAGTGGCCTAGATATTCAAGACCTGCAGAATAGGAAGAAATAAAAAAAAAATGTTGACATCAAAATAGAAAAGCTGGAAAGAAGGGATTAAATGGAGGAGGGATTTGGGAAGGGGGAAAGGGAGGGTGGTAGGGGAGGGGATTATGATCACGGTATATTGTTTATGTTTGGAAGTTGTCGATAAAAAAAGGTGTTTTTAAAATATTTTATTTATTTGCAAGCAGGGAGAGAGGGAGGGGGGGTGCACCAGGGTCTCTAGCCACTGCAGACAATCTGTAGAAGGGTGCACCACTTTGTGCATCTGGTTTATGTGGGCACTGGGGAATTGAACCCAGGTCCTTAGGCACTGGAGACAAGTGCCTTAACCACTGAGCAATCTCTCCAACCCAAAAAAGGTGTTTTTAAAAGACACACTTTGTGTCCTAAGATATGATATATTTTAGAGATATATATACACTGCTCAGAAAAAAAAAAAAACCAGTGTTCTGTAGATTTTTGATGTAGTGTTTTGTAGATGTCTGTTAGGTCCATCGGATCAATGATGTCATATAATCTACATGCTTCTCTGTTTATTTTTTGCTAGGATGACGTGGCAATTAATGGGCATAAGGTATTGAATTCCCCCACTACTGTATTGGAACTATATCTAATAGTGCTTAATGGGTGGCTCCATGTTCCAGGCATATATGTTTAGAATTGCAATATTCTCTAGTTGGATTGTTCCCTTAATCAGTAGAAAGTGACCTTCTTTATCTCTTCTGGCTAATGTTGCTTCGAGGTCTATCTTGTCAGATATTAGAACAGCAACATCCGCTTGCTTTCTAGGCCTATTTTCTTATGATACCATATTCAATTCTTTTACCCGAAGGTAGCATCTATCTTATTTGGAGAGGAGTATATCCTAGAGGCAAAAAAGATCTTGCCCTGCTTTTTTAAAAATATTATTTATTCATTTTCAAGCAGAGAGATACAGAGAGAGAGAGAGAGAGAGAGAGAGAGAGAGAGAGAACCAGGGCCACCACCTTGTGGGTCTGGTTTATGTGGGTCCTGGGGAATTGAACCCTGGGGCCTTAGGCACTGGAGGCAAGTGCCTTAACCGCTGAGCCATCTCTCCAGCCCGCTTTTTTTTTTTTTTAAGCAGAGTCTCAATCTAACCCCAAAGTGACCTGGAAATTATTCTGTACCTGAGGCTGACCTGGAACTCATGAGTCCCAACAATCCCTCTACCTCAGCTTCCTGCATACTGGAATTAAAGGCATGAGCCACCATGCCTGTCTCAGGTCCTGCCTTTTAATCAATTCTGTTAGTCTATATCTTTTGATTGGGGAATGGAAACCATTTAGATTCAGTTATTATTGAAACGTGTATTAATTCCTGTCGGTTTTGTGGATGTTATAATCCTTGTTTTTTTTTTCTTCTGTTTCTCTCTTGTATTACTATTCAAACATGGTTAATTCTTTCCTGTGGCTTCATGTATGTGGTTTTTTTTTTAAAATCCTCTCTTTATTCTGAAGTATTTTTTCAAGTACTTTCTGTAGATCTAGTTTGGTGGTCATGTATTCCTTGATCCTATTTTTATGACAGATAATTTTGTTGAATATAGTAGCCTGGACTGTTTGGTTATTGTCTTTTAGAACTTAAAACATCATCCCAAGCTCTCCCGGCTTTTGAAGTTTCTGTTGAGAAGTATGTTGTCATTCTGATCAGTTTGCCTTTAAGTGACTTGGGAAGTCTCTCTTGCTGCTTTCAATATACTTTTTTTTTCCAATATACTCTCTATGGTCTGTATATTTAGTAGTTTATCACATGACAAAGAAGATTCTTTTCTGGTCTTCTCTTTGGTATTACAAATGCTTCCTATATCTATTCTGAATACTTCTGGGGAGGTATCACCATTTCTGATTTTAAAATCTCATACAGAACCATAGTAATAAGGGGCTGGAGAGATTGCTCAATGGTTAAGGCACTTGCCTGCAAAGCCCAAAAGCCCAGGTTTGATTCCCCAGTACCCACTTAATGCCAGATACACAATGAGGTGTATGTGTTTAGAGTTTATTTTTAGTGGTAGGAGCCCCTGGTACACCCATACTCTCTCCTTAATATAAATAAATAAAAAATCTAGTCAAAAGCATATTGTTGGTAATATCATAGACACTGGGATGGGGGGATCTACTACTACTGTTTGACTAAAGAATATGTCATGCCTACCAGTTTTCACTCTAAATATCTATATTATGTTTATGTCTATAGATTGCTGCAGAACGGAAGTGCTGAACACTGGTCAGAGTTGCTGGTCTAGGAAGAGAAGTTGGGTGGCAGGTTTCAGTATGAGACATATTTAATGTTTGTAAAGGACATCCAACCAATCAGATTAAGAGACAGTGGCAGTGGCAAGATTCATTTTGACTGCTAAATTCCCTGAATTCTAAGTAGATGCTAAAAATGTGACTGAATCTGCCAAGAGCTTTGGCGGATTTACAGACAACTGAGTGGCCTGAGCTAAATCTCTGTATCTTACCATCAAAGGCCCTGCAATGGAAATGAATTGACCTCAACTGATCCTTCTAATCTCAGAAGAGGAGCCTATGCTCTCAGCAAAATCTCTTCCGTTAGTCTGTGCTCGGGATCTCCCATGATGGGCATGATGGCAAGCCTTTAATCCCAGCACTTGGGAGGCAGAGGTAGGAGGATTGATGTGAATTTAAGGCCAGCGTGGGTGTACAGAATGAGTTCTAGGTCAGCCCAGACTAGAGTGAGATCCTGCCTTGTAAAAAAAAAAAAAAAACAAACAAAAAAGACCCAGTCTAGAGCGTGTTCATTCAGTCAAAATTTAGTGAGCACCGCTGTATGCCAGGCATTAGTAATGGGTACTGGGGAAACCGCAGTTAACAAAGCAGACACGGTTAATTAGATCTCATGAGCTGACAGCCTCATAGGAGAGACACATGATGATGTTAAATAACCAGAACCCAGCCTGGTGGTGAACACCTAAGATCCCTGCACTTTTGAGGTGGCAGTGGGAAAACTGCAGTAAGTTTGAGGTTAGCCTGGGCTACAGAGAAATTTCCAAGCCAATCTGGGCTATATATGAGATCCTGTCTCAAAAAGAAAATCAAGATAGCCTGGACTAGAGAAAGACCCTACCTCGAAAAAAGAAAGAAAGAAAGAAAGAAGAAAGAAGAAAGAAAGAAAATCAAGATAAGTAACAGTAAATGGAAGAGAGGAAGAATGCGTGATTAAGCGTGATGGAGATGGGGCTTCTACTCTCAGCCAAGATGGAGAAAAGAATTGACTCTTCCTTCCCACCTACAACAACCAAAAATTAGGCAACATGTACAAAATAACAGTGTGTAGCATATATAAAGGGAGGACACTGTATAGCAGGTAATGGAAAGACAGTGATCTCAAGGAGACAGAAAACAAATGAAATGAGAAGAGACCTACATTGCCCTTTTTGAGGGAATGTCCAAGCCGAAACATAGAGGAGGAATTTGGGAAGGTTTGGTGTACTTGAACTGCTGAGATGTATATGAAAGTAGAGATTAATGGGAACTCAGAAGACAGAATCAGAAGAAGAGAGGCATCAGAATGGAGACTCAAAGAGGATCCTTGGAGGATGAGGGTGAGGAAGACAAGTGACGACACTGGAGGAAGAGCCACCTCTAAGGATTAGAAGTCATAGTGCCTTGGGGCTGGGTATATAGCTTAATAGGTAAAGGCAGTTCTTGTAAAGCCTGACATCCAGGGTTCGATTCCCCAGTACCTAGGTAAAGCCAGATGCACAATGTGGAGCATGTGTCTCGAGTTTGTTGGCAGTGGCAAGAGACCCTGATGTGGCCATACTATACGCTTTCTTTCTCTCAATAAATAAATAATTTTTTAAAAGTAGTGGCAGTGCCTGGCACTCTCAGGGTTCGGAACAGTATTATTTAGGCACCTTCAGATTTACAGAATATTAGGGCGATGCATGAGTTTTGCTTTGGTAGGGAGAAAATGAGCCCCAGAACAACTACTCCAATCCTATCAAATCTTTTTTCTTTTTCTACTTACTTGGGTGTCAGGGTGTGAAATGTGATGTGTGGTTGTACGCACGTCTTTGTGCCCTGTGGGACCCCATGTCCTCACCTCAGGTAGGGGTACTCGCTTGCAGAGGAGCTGAAGGTGGGGTAGAGGGTTGTGACGGTGGGGTGGGGATGTCCAGCTCCAGTTACTCCTCTACCATTCTTATTTGAGCTTGAGTTTCTTACTAATACCAGAGATTGCTGTTTGTCTTTTTATTTTAAATATTTTTCTTTATTTATTTGCAAGGAGAGAGAGAGGGAGGGAGGGAGGGATGAAAGGCGGGAAGGAGGGAGAAAGAGAGAATGAGAGAAAGAGGAAATGGGAGCACCAGTGTGTCTACCACTGCAAACAAACTCCAGATGCATACGCTGCTTTGTGCACCTGGCTTTACATGGCTACTAGGGAATCGGACCCTGGGCCATCAGCCTTTGCTAGAAAGCACCTTTCACTGCCATCGAGCCATGAGATCAAGCCAGGTGATTCGCTGATCTCTTTGTTCCCCTTTGTGGGACTGAGGCTACCGGTGTGCATGGTCACGTCCAGCTGGTCACGAGGGATCTGGAGATTCAAATCAAACACAAGCAATATTAGGCTCCCCCAGGCCCCTCAGGCTTGCACAGGAAGTGTACTTAACTGCTGAGCTATCTGTCCAGCCCCAAATTCTATCAAAATCTTAAAAGGAAGACCTGAAGGAATTCATGTTTCCAGTAAACTGTAGTCAAAAAGTTCAAAGTTATTTGTAGGAATAAAAATTACACAGCACAACCCATCAGAGATTTCTCCTAGGAGAGTCATGCTAAAATTGGTCTTGGCACCATAGACTTCTCCCCTCCATCCTCTCTTCTCTTCTCTTTTTGAAGCAGGGCCTCTCTCTCTCTCTCTCTCTCTCTCTCTCTCTCTCTCTCTCTCTCTCTCTCTCTCTCTCACCCAGCCTGACCTAGAACTCACTTTGTAGCCCCAGGATGGCCTTGAACTCACAGCAATCCTCCTAGCTCAGCCTCCTGAGTGCTGGGATTAAAGGTGTACACTATGGATCACACCCAGCGACTATATTTTTTTCTTTCTTCTTTCTTTCTTTCTTTTTTTTTTTTTTTTTTTTTTTTTTTTTTTTTTTTTTTTTTTTTTTTTTTGGTTTTTCGAGGTAGGGTCTCACTCTACTCCAGGCTGCCCTGGAATTCACTCTGTAGTCTCAGGGTGGCCTCGAACTCACGGCAATCCTCCTACCTCTGTCTCCCAAGTGCTGGGATTAAAGAAGTGCGCCACCATGCTCGGCTATCTTTCTCTCTCTTTCAAAATTTAATTTATTTATTTGAGAGAGAGACAGAGAGAAACAGGCAGGCAGGAGTGGGGGGTGGATATGGGCATACCAGGGCCTTTGCCACTGTACATGAACTCCAAATGTATGCACCACTTTGTACATCTGGCTTTATATCATTACTGGGGAATTGAACCTGGTCTGGCAGACTTTGTAAGCAAGTGCCTTTATCCATTGAGCTGTCTCTCCAGTGCCCTATATTTTTCTTTTTGATGCATCTTTATGTTTTTTGGCATCTGTTTTTTGCTTCTTTTGCCTCCTTTTTCTTTTTTTAGTAGATTAACTTCTCTTCTGAGTTGGTTACTTTTTAAAATTACTTGAAAACTGTGTACATTGTTAGCCCTGGGGTTTTTAAAAGTACACCTCATCAAATTATATCTCCGTGACCATCCCTCACTTTTTTATGTCTACAAAATCATCTCTACCTTCCTTCTTCTAAGTCTTATGACAACCTCTCATACCTCCAACTCATATGTCTTCCCCCTCTTCCTTCCTTCTTCATTTCTTCATTTCACTCATCAAATACTGAAACCCTTGCTCTAAAAACTTGGAATGACTCTGCAACCAGCAGCCCATAACAAGTGTAATGTAAGCAACTGCCATAAGCCATCTCCCCAGCCCACCAAGCCTCATATGAAAAATGTCTTCAGGGCTGGAGAGATGGCTCGGTGGTTAAAAGTGCTTTTTTTGCAATGCCTGATGGCCCTGGTTCAATTCCCTAGTACCCACATAAAGCCAGATGCACAAAGTGGCACATATGTTTTGAGTTTGTTTGCATAGTGGCAGGAGGCCCAGGCATGCTCTCCCCCTCCCTCTCTTTCTCTCTCTCTCTCTCTCTCTCTCTCTCTCTCTCTCTCTCTCTCTCTCTCTCTCTCTCTCTCTCCTTTCTCAAGTAAATAAATAATTTTTAAAAATATTTTATTTATTCATTTTCAAGGGGAGAGAGGAAGAGAGAATGCACCAGGGCCACCACCTTGTGGGTCTGGCTTATGTGGGTCCTGGGGAATTGAACCCAGGGCCTTAGGCACTGGAGGCAAGTGCCTTAACCACTGAGCCATCTCTCCAGCCCAATAACTAATTTTTTAAAAGGCTCTTCAAGAGCTAGGCAAAACTAAGAGTGCTGTAAATGGGGAACACCACTGTGACTTCAGCTCAGTGGCTGCACATATTATAAACAGTAGTGAAGGATCCTTGGGAAATTGTACACATAGTGAAACAAACAAATGACAAACTTCAGTGAGGGAAAAGCAGAAGTTAATCCTGCAAGACATGTCCGTTTCACCAGATGAGAAAAACACAACAAAGAAACCACAACTGTGAAGCAAGAATCCACCACACCTCTTCCCAGCCTCCTAACTCTCCTGTAACAGAAGCCAAAACCACAGGAGTAGGGGAAATGTCAGAGAAGGCAATCAGAATACTACTTTCAACATTAATTAACTCAATTATATGCGTGTATGGGTGCACATACTACAGTGATGTGCGTAAGTCAGAGGACAACTTTGAGGTGTCTGTGCTCCACCTTGTTTTGGTTTTGGTTTGGTTTCTTTGAGGCTCTCATTGTAGTTAAGGCTGGCCTCAAACATGCAGTGGTCCTATCTCAGCCTCCCAAATACCGGGATTAAAGGCATGAGCCATCACACCCAGATTTTCCTTTGAGACAAGGTCTCTTGCTGCAAATGAACTGTCAGACTACCAAGGGATGTCAGACTAGCTGGCTTGTGAGCTTCAGATTCTCCTATCTCTGCCTCCCATTGCTGTGGGCATCGGTCACTTTGCACCTGGATTTACCTAGGTGCTGGGCAACAGGACCTGGGCAGGGAGGCTATGCTAGCAAGCACCTTTAACTGCAGAACCATCTCTCCAGCACTCAAAATACCACTTAAACATTTTTAAGTTACTTTCTCCTAAAATAGATTTTAAATAAACCTTGACTCTTTTTAAAAATATTTATTTATTCGTAAGCAGAGAGAGAAAGAATGAGAATGGGCACAGCAGGGCCTAGAGCAAAGGAACTCGAGACACATACCCACTTTGTGCATCTGGCTTTATGTGGGTACTGGGAAATCAAACCGAGGCTGTCAGGTTTTACAAACACCTTTAACCATTCATTGACCTATCTCTCCAGTGCCAGAAAACTACTTTTAAATAGAATCAATGACCATATAGAAGACACAAATAAACAGATATAAACGAATTCATGAAATCTACTCCTGACCTAGACATGACAGTCACTAAGGTTAGCAGGCTGGAAGGCAGAGTCTTAACAAAATTGAAACACCACAAAGAAAGAAGCAGGAAATCTGGAAATAAAATAAGTCATCCAAAAAATAAAAATCACAATGGAGGATATCAGCAGTAGACAGGATCATGCGGAGTGACGTCAGGATGGAGGACAGAGTGAGGACGGTCCACACAGGCATGTGGGACATATATAAAGTGAGCACCAGCAGCAAACTGGACACTGAAGAGTGGAGATCAGGATGGAGGACAGAGTGAAGACAATTCACACAGACATAGATAAATATATATATATATAATATATATATATATAAAACAATACTTCCAAGAGGTTTGGGGTACATTCAAGGGACCAAACATAAGACTTAATGGAACATAAGAAGGAGGAATCAAGTTATTTAACAAGAGTATGACATAAAAATTCACAAACCTAGAGAAAGAATTTGACATCCAAACACGAGAGACATTCAGAAGCCCAAACACATATGCCAGAAATGCCTCTCCATGAAACTTCATAGTCAAGATATAAGAATTTTGATGTAAAGAAATAATGCTAAAAGCCGCAAGGGCCAGGCATGGTGGTGCATGCCTTTAGTTGCAGCACTTGGGAGGCTGAGGTAGGAGGATCGTCATGAATTCAGAGCCAGCCTGGGTCTACAAAGTGAGTTCCAGGTCAGCCTGGCCTACAGCGAGACTCTGCCTCGAAAAAAATAAAAAATTAAAAAGTATAAAAATGCTGTAAGGAAATTTCCAGCTCACATACAAAGGCAATAAATTCAGAATAACTTCAGATCTTTCTTCAGCAATGCTAATTGCCAGAAAAACGTGGAATGAGGAAGTTCAGGCCTTGAAAGTAAATAACTGCCAACCAAGAGTACTATACCCAGCAAAGGTATCTTTCAAAATTAATGGAAAAATAGATATCATTCTAAGACAAACACAAATTAAGGCAATTCATGACAACCTAGCCAGCTCTACAGAAATTCCTTAAAGATACGCTGTATTAATGCTAAGCATGGTGGCTCCAGCCTTTAATTCTAGCACTTGGGAGGCTGAGGTAGGAGGATCACCATGAATTCAAGGCCAGCCTGGACTACATAGTGAATTTCAGGTCAGCTTGAGCTGGAGTGAGACCCTAGCCTCAAAAAGGGGGCTGGGGCTGGAGAGATGGCTTAGCAGTTGTTTGCCTGCAAGGACCTGGTTCAATTCCCCAGTACCCACGTAAAGCCAGATGCACAAGGTGGCACATCCAGAGTTCATTTGCAGTGGCTGGAGGCCCTGGTGCACCCCATTCTGTCCCTCTATCTGCCTCTTTCTCACTCTCTCAAATAAATAAATTTTTTAAAATGAAGAGCTGGATGTGGTGGTGCAGGATTTTAATCTGAGCACTTGGGAGGCAGAGGTAGGAGGATTGCCATGAGGATGAGGCTACCCTGAGACTACATAGTGAATTCTAGGATTCCAGGTCACCCTGGACTCGAACAAGAGTCCTCAAAAAAAAAAAAAAAAAAGAAAGAAAAGAAAAGCTATACAATATTGAGAGGACAGAGCAAAGGTTGCTGTGTGTGGGCTTGAGTGGCCTCTTGTGTTTGTGATTAAGCCTCAATTCCCCAGCTGGTGGTGCTCTTTGGGAAGTTTATGGAGCCTTTAGGAGGTTTGACCTTGCTGAAGGAGGTGTGCTGTTGGGAGACGGTATTTGGGGTGTTATCGCCTAGCTCCCCTTATGACAGATCACTCTCTGCACTTCCTCCCTGATGATGCAGAGACATGACACCTGTCTGTCTGCTCCTGCCATGCTTTCCCAGCCATGATGAAACTTTCCCCTCAAACTGTAAGCCAGAACTAAAGCCTTTCCTTTCCTACAAGCTGCTCTGTTTGCATGTTTTGTCCAGCAATAAGAAAGTAACAGCTAAAGTTGCATTCATGAGAGCACATGTGAGAATATTCACCAAACAAGGAGCAGATCAACAAAGAAGAGAAGATTCATGCATGCCCAATACAGCAAGCAAGCCACAAACCCTCCCCAACTAACAGGTATGAGTGAAAGAAATGCTGGTAACATGGCCAATCAATCACCCATTTCAGTCGTAGCAAGACCCTTTCTTTCATAGATAACTTTCAATGCAAACAGCTTCAACTCACCAAAGTCGATTCAGACTGACAGCTCTGGGATGGAGAGATGGCTCAGTGGTTAAGTGTGATTCCTGCACAAGCATGAGGGGTTGAGGGGCCTGAGACTACCCAAGTTCAAATCTCTAGAACCCATGTAAACAGCTGAGCATGGCCATGCATGGCTGTGACCCCCGTCCTGTGGGGAGTGGAGCCATCTCTCCAAGGACTTCCACTTCCAGATCAAGGATTCTTAGCTTGGGGAGGATTCCCAAAACTCACACTGAGTTAGTATTCAATAGCTGGAGCTCATGAACAGAGAGTTCTGGAATTAGTAAGAGACTGTCACAAGAACAAATAGATGAGTGATGGAGGGGGGCACCTGAGGAGGTTCTCAGGTGGCCACATGTGGGTCATGGGGTGCTGCAGGCAGCAGGTGGGGCATTAGCACAGAACACATAGCATACACACATCACACACACCACACCATACCACATATACTACTACTACTACTAATACTTCTACACAACACAATCCAGCTATCTGTTGTCTTCAAGAAATACATACACCCAGACGTGGTGGTGCACACCCTCTGATCCTAGCATTCAGGAGGCAGAGGTAAGAGGATCGCTGTGAGTTTGAGGACAGTCTGGAACTAGAGAGTGAATTCTAAGTCAGCCTGGGCTAGAGTGAGACTCTACCTCCAAACAAGTAAACAAACAAACAAACCACTACTGGTATATACCTCAACGACTATTTCCTTGCACATCGTGCTCATGGCTGCTCTATTCACCACAGACAGGAAAAGGAGTCAACCTAAGTATCTATCGATGGATAACTGGGTAATGAAAATGTAGCAAATATACACAATGGAATTTTATTCAGCTGTAAAGAAATATGAAATCATGGAATTTGCAGGAAAATGGATGGAGCCCATCATAACAAATGAGGTAACCCAGGCCCAGTAGGACAAAAGTCATATGTTTATTTGCATACTCAGATCCACATCCCAACTTTAAATGTTTGAATATAAGTAAATTAGGGGATGTCAGAGAGTATATAGGCTATGAAGGTAGATAGGAGTCCATGAGAGGGAGGGAGGGGTGTGGAGAAAGTGAGGGCAAAAGGTCACATGTCACAAGAAAGTAGAATCCAGTGTAGGGGGAAGTTACAGGGAGACAAATGGATGTAAGGGAAATAAAGAAAATTGTTCAAAAAACACCCTGATAGAATGCAACGAGAGAGCTGTGGCCCATCTAACCCTACCAACCAACCGTAGGCCGATGGCTGAGATCCTGGCAAGAGAGGAGCCACCACAGTCATATGGGGAGGATCCATAGGGAACCCAGCAGACAATGACAGATGAACAAGATAACCACAGCCATTCAATCAACACAGGATAGGCCAATGAGACAGAAACCAAGGATTTTTGACACAAAGACCTCTAAGCTCGCAACATTAAAGCAGCCTTATTACTCACCCACCACGACTCAGGGAACTGAGCGGAAGAGGGGGCGGAAAGATTGTGAGAGCCATGGTGGGGGAGACTCTCCAGAGGCATGGCACCCCTCAGTAACAACACATTTGGGCCAGGAAGACCGGGCTGAGTACTAGGATATCCAGGATCCCTTGCCACAAGGACTAATACAGACAGCCCAGGGAGGAGGATATCCAACTGATCAGGGATGGGGAGGGGGGGAATTGGGGAATTTGGGATAACAATGCATTGTTTGCCCACTAAATAATGTAACTCATTATGGACAATAAATATATATATATTTTAAAAAAAACAACCTGATGAAACCTAGTTCTTTGTGTGGTAAAATAAAATAAGAATGCAGGAGAGAGGGGTTTGTTTTCCACGTGATTAAATCTAGATTCATATCCTTTTTCTCAGAGTACTGAAGATCACAGGCATTTGGGTCCACTCCTTTCTTCTGTTCTCCACACTTTGGTTGACCACTGGTTGAATTCCTCCAATGGTGGCAAATTCACTAGTATATTCAGCCAATAGCTTTGACCTCTAGACAGCCACCTTAGGGACTCCCACTCTCCCCTCTGCACATCTAGCTTTATGTGGGTACTGGTGAATCAAACCTGGGCCATCAGGCCTTGTTACAAGGCTGAGCCATCTCTCCAGGGACTTCCACTTCCAGACCAAGGGTTTTTAGCTTGGGGAGGATTCCCAAAACTCACACTGAGTTAGTATTCAACTGCTTTCAGTTAATGCCTCAATCTTGAACCACTCCTACCCCAACTTCTTGAAGGTTTCCATTCATCTGAGGATGGAACTGTCTTAAATTGCCTTCTTAATCCGCAGCCATTTGTCCTCGTTCTAGGCCTGTGACCATACACGTTGAGACAGGTTATCTGGCTCTTTCCAGATGCTTCTCCCTTAGCTAACTTCTCTGTGGGAATATGGTAGTAGCCCCTGACTGAGCAGAAAAACCAGTTTGTGAAACACTCACCCAAGCAGCCTACATCCAAGCAAGCAGGCAGTTCTCTGTAACTTCTAGGGCAGGTTCAGACAGAGTGTAACCGTGTGCAACAGAAATCCACAGGAGCAGAGCTGATTCCCACACAACTCCGTCTGTGCAACCTGGTCCCCAGGGCTCACTGGTCACGCTCATCTCTTCCTGTTTCTTCATGACCTCCCGCGGATGCTTTCTTTATCATGCTGTTGTTGGATACTAAAAAAAAAAAAAAAAAAGATCTCACAGTAGATTCACATACAAATTGCTATTAATTTTAAAAATCAGCTGTACTGAGTTATAAAATTATTTTCTTGCTTGCTTCATGAAAGGATATACTGTGGAAAAAGCCATCTCGTTTGTAAAGTTTAGTTTTCACAGACTTGGGACTTCAGAAAACATTCTCTTAGCAATCTATTTATGTAAAGAATCTCCAAACCTCATTCTACAAAACATAAATCTCACTCTACTCCACTACCGTTTTTACAGGCAACTGATTTTTTTAAAAATCTTTTTATTTATTTGAGAGAAAGAAAGAGGCAGATAAAGAGAGTGAGCATGGGTGTGCCAGGGCCCCCTGTCACTGTCAGTGAACCCCAAATGCATATGCCACTTTGTGCATTCAGCTTTACATGGGTACTGGGAATCAAAGCTGGGTCATTAGGCTTTGCAGGCAAGTGCCTTAACCACTGGACTATTTTTCCAGCCCTATTATGAAATACTTAACTAATTTAGAAACATCTTTTATTCTGTCTTGAGGCTCACAAATAATATTGCAGGTCCTTAGTTATGATGTGACCTATTCCCAAGAAAAATATGCCAGGTGAGTGGGCAGTGGAACGGAGCTGAGTAGGAATGGCAAGTCAGGAAGTGACTTGAATCTAAGTAGCTTGGAGGAAGGAGGACCTTCACCCCACCACTGGAGTTACCTCTGTCGACAAGGAAGATACCATCTGGAGCTACTCCCTTAGGGGCCAAAGAGCTGGAGTGTGTGTAAGCCCACACTCCTCCATCACTGCTTAAAGATAAGGCGTGAAGATAGAGGACATTAATTACAGGTACTTCCAGCTGTCCTGAGCCAAGGTAAAGGACATCCAGTAACTGAAGGTAGAACTTTGACCATGAGATGCACGTGCTGGCAGGCAGGCGCCAGCATACCTGAAACCAGTGAGCACCAAGCTGAACAGGATCACAAGGTATTGACCCGCTGCCAGGGATGGCTAGGAGTGGGCATCTGCTTAGCATTAACTAAGGCAAGAGATGGATGCTTATGAAACCCATGATTTTATGGGTGGAATTACTACCTAAAAAGGCAAAAATGGTAACTGTATATATGTATGTGTACTCATATATACATATGTATAGAACAAAAGTGAATTAATCACAAATATAAATTAAAAATGAGATGCAGTGCTGAGGAGATAGCTCAGTGGCTAAAGGTGCTTGCTTGCAAAGCCTGCCAGGCTGGGTTTGATTTCCTAGTACCTATGTGAAATCAGATGCACAAAGTGGTACAAGCATCTGGAGTTCATTTTCAGGGGCAAGAGATCCTGGCACACCCATGCTCTTACTCTCACTCTCTCAAAAAAATAAACAAAATATTTAAAAAATTAAAAATAGGAGCCAGGCGTGGTGGCGCACGCCTTTAATCCCAGCACTCGGGAGGCAGAGGTAGGAGGATCCCCGTGAGTTCAAGGCCACCCTGAGACTACAGAGTGAATTCCAGGTCAGCCTCGACTAGAGCGAGACCCTACCTTGAAAAACAAAACAAAACAAAAATAAGTTAAAAATAGGAGCTGAGCATGGTAGGGCACACCTTTAATCCCAGCCCTTGGGAGACAGAGGTAAGTGGATTGCTGTGAGTTTGAGGCCAGCCTGGAATTATAGAGTGAATTCCCAGCCCAGCCTGGCTTAGAATGAGACTCTACCTTGAAAACAAAAATAAATAAAAATAGAAGATACAGCTATATGAAGATGGAATGTGGATCATCAAACATCAGCAAACAGCAGAATAGAAAAATGCTGGACCCAGGGCCATGGGGGGAAAAGCACAGAAGGTGGAGCAGGTGGTCTGCATTTGAAACTCTGCCACTTTCAGACTGTTTGGCTTATCTTTCCTGTGCCTACCAACTAGGAAGATGCAGGGCACCTAAAGCAGAAGATGCAACATCTGCCTTCCAGGAAGTCCTGGTTAAATGTTAGCTCTTATTTGTTCTTACCTTTTGACTAATTGGATCAGAGCTTCTCCAACCATAATAGTAATATAGTTCTTCCTCAGGGGCCATAGGAGATGGGTTCCAGAGCCACCTCCCAATTGCATACTCAAATTTGAGGTTAGTAAAATCTCATATAAAATGACATGTTTCTTTTTTCTTTTTTAAAAATATTTTATTTATTTATTTACAAACAGAAAGATACAGACAAAGAGAGAGACAGTGAGAGAGAGTATGGTCTCCAGCTGCTGCAAACGAACTCCAGTTGCATGCACCACCTTCTTCATCTGGGCACTGGGGAACCAAACCCAGGTCACTAGGCTTTGTAGGCAAGCACCTCAACCATTGAGCCATCTCTCCAGCCCCCCCCCCTTTTTGATTTTTTTTTTGAGGTAGGGTCTCATTCTAGCCCAGGCTGACCAGGAATTCACTCTTTAATTTCAAGATGGCCTTGAACTCACAACAATCATCCCACCTCTACCTCCGGATTGCTGGGATTAAAGGCGTGTGCCACCATGCCGGGCTAAAATGACAGCATGCTGATGGACTCAGTATTTCGCAGATCTGTGCAGGCAACAACAGCTAGTGTGAGGTCATGAATGCAACAGCCAAAGCACTGCACCCCCTCCCCTGGTACTTACATTGATTTATTTCATCACCTCTTCCTATGATTTCTGAGCCTTAGAGGCTGGAGAAGAGACGTCTCGCTTGATACTGAGCACTCAACTGTCACTTCTTCTCAGTACTTTGGCAATTTTGCCATTGCAGAAAGAAGCTTCTCTGACCAAAAGTGAATACAGCTTTAATCTCTGAGAATAAATACACATATTTATTGGCCAATTTGATGGTATTATTTAGCCAAATAACAGTAGTAGCTTCCCTCCTAGGGCCTATGATCTCTCCAAACCATAGGGCTTTTGACAAGGTTTTCAGTGTCAACATGAATTCCCTCCAGTGCTAGGGCCTCCTAGCTAATCAGAAAGCAGATTGTTAGCCCTGTACCTGTCATCGCACAACTGCACCAGTGGGCACATTATGTGTATCTGGAAAGGCCACATTTTAATGATTAGATTCAGCAGGCATACTTTAAGTTTGTACTTGCTCACGTTCAATCTCTTGCAGGCAAGCACTTAACTGCTCCAAAAAGGGAAATTAGTGATCAGGAGTCAAATCTGGTGTCAGGCCATTCTGTGGAGGGCGGATCCCTTGAACTGGCAGTATGTGAGTCAGTCATGTGGTTCCTAGAGCTGTCCCCAGCAGGAGGTGAAGGTCCTCTCTGGCAGGCTGTGGCTTGCACCTCAACAACCACAGAGTTGCTAAGACCCCACCCTCAAGAGCCAGGAATCCAACCATACAGTCCCTCTACTCAAAGCATCCCTTCTGCACCTGCCAAGAGGACTTCACTCAGATTGGTGCTTGAGTAAGGGTTGGGGATAAGTAAACATGAACTTGAACTTGGCACACTTACTACAGCACTGAGCTCACAGGTTCCTCGGAGCCCACTTCTCCTGGGCTGGTGGAACCCTACAGACGTCTCCAAAGATGTCCATTTCATATGGACAGTGGCTGCCTACGCTGGTTTGCAGTGACCCGCTTCCACTCTGTCAAACCAAAAAGCAGGTGCCTCGGATACTTTCGAAGGCTGCTGAGTAGGAAAATTTCTGCACATCCATCAGTAAAGAGCTCAAAAATTTTAAAAGAAATATATTTATTATTTGTGTGTGTGCAAGAGGCCCTGGGGTACCCATACACACTAGCTAGCCCCTGTTAGATTGGCGTCTCCTCAACTCATTGAGTCCACGGCTTGGACACTTAGCAGGTGCTCCATCCTGTTGAGTGGCTGAAACAGGATGCAGCTTGTGGAAACAGAATTGGCTCTTCAATACAGTCAAGCCTAAATCCATACAAAAAAGACCAACCTAATCCAATTAATTCATTAGGGACTTCTCTGCCAGTTCCGGGCCTTTAGAAATACAAGTTGCTAGGAGTGAAGGTGCAGGGCGGTCACGGTGGAAGGATGGATTTTAGATTTAACAATCTCTACTCCTGGGAAACCTGTCCCTGTGGCCCCAGGGCCCTTTAAATGTGATTGTTTCCCTCAACTTCTGGAGCCGGACTTTGGGGTGGGGGTTTGGCTGGCATCAGGCTGGCCAAGCGTCAGCTTAAGGAGGGAGCGCCTGGGAGCTGGGATCCCGGGAGTTGGAACTTTGCGCAGGGACAGCGCAGAGCTCGGCCCGCGAGGAGGAGGGAAAGGAGGAGGGGGAAGAGGAAGAGCAGAGGAACAAGGGAGAACTGGAGGAGAGAGGGGGGAGGA
>PVHP010025718.1:0-25278 GCA_004024765.1 Zapus hudsonius | reverse complement strand
GAGTATTGCAGTTAAAATTCACAGCTTCAAGTCCAGCAGGGTAGCACACGCCTGTAATCCTGGCGCTCTGGAGGCAGAAGTAGGAGAATCGAGGCCACCCAGAGACTACATAGTGAATCCCAGGTCAGCCTGGGCTAGAGTGAGACCCTACTTCAAAAAACACACACAAACAAAGCAAAACAAAGTGTACAGCTTGAATCCTAGCTCTGCCACTTTCCAGTTATGAGACTTGTGTTAGGTCCCTAGCATTCCTTTCCACATCTGCCTCCCTCCTCTCCCCTCTTCTCCTCTCCTCTCTTTTCCTCTCCTCTCTTCTCCCTTTCCCTCCCCTCGCCTCTTTTCTCTCCTCTCTTTCTCATTCTCATTCTTTCTAGTGATTATAGTATTATCATACCTGCCTGGATTGTACTCCTATACATTTAAATGAGAGAAATTAACCTTTATCTCATTTAGGGCCCTCTAATTTCAGGTACCCATCACTCGTAGCTGAAATGAATTCAAACTAATGCAAGAACAGAGCTTGGATTTGGACCCAGTCTTCTCTGACCCTGAGGCATGCCACCAAAGCATGGATGGCAGATCGCCTGAATCAGACCATGTGATGGCGAGCTTCTTTCAGAGGCATATTCCAGGGCACACCTCCCTGCTGCCAAATTATACTCTCCAGAGTTGGAAGCGGATGGTCCCCCCTCTGTTTGTTTATTTTATTGAACCTGGGTCTTGCTATGTGGCCCAGGCTGACCCCCAAGTTGAGACACTCCTGCCTCAGCCTCCTGTGTGTGTATCATGCCCAGATGATAGCTTTCCCTCAAACAAGTGCCCACCCGGAGGTCTCTGATGTTCACCCACCCACTGTCTTTATTTCCTCTAATGAGTCATAAGGAAAGCGGGAGTCATCCTGGCCCCTGAGTAGCATGAATACAGCAGGCACCCATGGCATTTTGGGGATGCTGGGAGGGCTTGTGGACAGGAGTCATGAACTCAGGGCCTCAGGTAGTCTGCATTTGCACTCTGAGACAGGTGCTGAGCAGCCTGTCCAGACAGCTGTGTCCATGGGAATCCCTCACCAGCAGTTGTTCCAAAGCCTACAGAAGGCACACGATGCTAAGTGTCTATGGTGCATCAGGTGCCTTTACGGGGCCATGGCCTTTGAATATGTTGTTGGGTCCCTTCTGCTAGCTACCTCTGTTCTCTGCTCTCTCTCTCTCTCTTTTCTACTTCTTGGGCTTTTTTCTGCATGTGTGTGGGTGTAGTGTATGTATGTGCTGTATGTGGTGTGGTGTATACAATGTGTGGTGTGTGCACAGGTGTGGTGTGCTCACACCCCATGAATGTGCATATGGAGGTCAGAGGACCATCAGGTGTCCTTTTGCCGGCTCTCTGGCCATTTCCTTGATCTGGAGATTTCTCCTTCACCCTGGCCTTGCTGGTTGTCAGTGAGCCCAGTGACTCTCCTGTCTCCACCCCAGCAGACTGGAGTTATGAGCACGTGTGGCCACACTTAGCTTCTTGCATGGGCTCTGAGGAGTCCAAGAAGCCCGAGGAGCTTCAAGCACAAGCAGCAAACACTATTAACCATGAAGCCTTCTCCCAAGTCCATTTATGTTGTTTTGAGAAGAGGTCTCATGTGGGGCTGAAGAAGTGGCTTAGCGGTTAAGGCGCTTGCCTGCAACACAGAAGGACCTGAGTTCGATTCCCCAGTGCCCATGTAAAGCCAGATACACAAGAGGGTGCGTGTGTCTGGAGTTCATTTACAGTGGTTGGAGGCCCTGGCGTGCCCTCTCTCTCCCTCTCTCAAATAAATAAATAAAATATTTTTTTAAAAAAAGAGGTCTCATGTGGTCCAGGCTGGCCTCCGACTCACTACAAAGCTAAGGTGGCCTTTACTGATCCTCCTGCCTCTAGGTGCTGGCATTACAGGCTGGCACTACCACGCCCAGCCAGCCCCATTCTCTTTATTATTATTATTATTTATTTATTTTTATTGTCCATAATGAGCTACATTATTTAATGGGCAAACAATGAGTTATTATCCCCAATTCCCCAGTGCCCCTCTTCCCCATCCCCAATCAGCTGGAAATCCTCCTCCGTGGGCCGTCTGGATCAGTCCTTGGGGCAGGGGACCATGGATAGCCTAGGAGTCAGCCCGGTTCCGACAGCCCTAGTGTGTTGCTACTACCATTCTCTTTCTGAGAAGCAGCTAAAGCCTTTGGTAAACTGGTGGCCCCAGGGGAGGACTGAGCCTGACGGGCCACCTGGGACCATGTGCTGTCTGACCTTGCCACAAGGTCAGGAGTGCCTGGCAGCATCTGTCATCAAAAGGGCACCTATGGATAAGGACTGGAGCCCAGGGGAGCTGCTAAGCAGGTGGCTTATTCCCTAGAGTCCCTTCTCTAGCCTCCTACTGCCCCTCTCACCCATACCTGAAGCCTAGTTGATTAAGGATGAAGGCCTGGAGCCTGGGCTCCTCTTCTGAGCTCACGGCAACACCTTCTGGAACTCACAGGCAGAAGTGCTAACTGGCATCTCTGTGTGCGGCTGGGTCATCATGGGGCAGAGCGGCCTGGGGGTGATGGGGAGGGAGAGGGGTGTTGACGCCAAGCATTCTGGACCCAAGTGTCAGCCATGTAGATGGCCTTGGGCTCCACCGCCCCACCTCCCCTTTACACCCTCACCTCAGGGAAAGCTGTTTCAGGCACTGGCCTCCTCAGGGACAGGGAACCACTAGTTCCTTATTTGTTAGTTGCCAAGCAACCCAGGATGAGCCTCTGAGGTCATTTCTCAGGCAGCTCTGAGCTTCTGCACAGCTTGTGAACAGATGGCCCTTGAGCAGCCAGCCAGGCCCTGAGGTCCAGCAGCCTGGTTCTCTGAGAATGGCCGGGCCCTGAGGTCCCCCAGCCTGGCTCTCTGAGAACGGAAAGGAGGGTGGCTTAAGTCAGGCTCCAGGCAGCCTCAGTAGGGCTGGTGGTCTTGCCCGGGGCAGGGCCTGGGAAGGAAGGATAAAGGATCCTTTGACAGGAGGGTGGCCACCCCCTCCTTTCCTCTATCACTAAACATCTCTCTCCCAATTCATCTCTTCAAGTGAATTTTCATTTTTTAAAAAAATTTTTTGAGGCAGGGTCTCACTTCAGCCCAGGTTGACCTGGAATTCACTATGCAGTCTCAGGGTGACCTTGAACTCACAGTGATCCTCCTACCTCTGCATCCCCAGTGATGGGATTAAAGGTGCGCACCACCACACCCAGCTAACATACATCATTTTATGTGCCAGGCCTTATGCTAATTAATTTATAGCAATTATCTCAATCCCCATGATTCCTTTCCTCTATTTTTAGGACCTGGACAGATTTTGAAAAGATAACCCAGCCACAGTGAAATCTTACCTTTTTAATTTTATTATTAATTTTTAAAAATTATTTTAATTAATTTTTTAATTAATTTAATTTTTTATTAATTATTTTATTTTATTTTTATTTTTTGGGTTTTTTTTCGAGGTAGGGTCTCGCTCTAGCCCAGGCTGACCTGGAATTCACTATGTAGTCTCAGGCTGGCCTTGAACTCACGGCAATCCTCCTACCTCTGCCTCCCGAGTGCTGGGATTAAAGGCATGTGCCACCACGCCCGGTTTATTTTTATTTTTATTTTATTTTATTTATTTATTTTTTGCAGTGCTGAGGACCGAACCCAGGGCCTTGCGCTTGCTAGGCAAGCACTCATCCACTGAGCTAAATCTCCAACCCCTTTATTTTTATTTTTATTTTCTTTTTTGAAAGCAGGATCTCACTGTAGCCTAGGCTGACCTCAAACATACAGCAATCCTCCTACCTCAGTCTGTCGAGTGCTGGGATTACAGGAATTACCACCACACCCAGCTCCTTTTGTAATTATTTATTTATATATACTTTACTATATTTTACTCATAAGGAGAGAGAGAGAGAGGCGCATACGTGTGTAGGGCCTCTTGCCACTGAAAACAAACTCCAGGTACATGCAACACTTTGTGCATCTGGCTTCACATGGGCACTGAGGAATTGAACCCAGGTCAGCAGGCTTTTCAAGCAAGTGCCTTTAACCACTGAGCCACCTTCCCAGCCCCTGTTCCATTTTTATTTTTCTGAGGCAGAGTTGCACTCTAGCCCAGACTGGCCTCAAACTCAGTTAATCTTCCTGTCTCAGCCTCCTGAGTGCTGGGGTTAAAGGCATGAGCCATCACGCCCAGCCTCAGGTCTGTCTGAGCTTTGACCCTTCTGATTACAGTGGGGCCACATCTTCAGAACAAACCCCCCTAGGGCTGTGCTGTCCCTTTTTCCAGCATTACCAACACTGAGCAAGAATGGCCTGCTGCTCCCAAAGCAGAACAGGTCACAACAGGTCCTGATTGGAGACTGTGTTGGGGTGACATATCACAGTGATGTTCTTATCTTGAGACCCAAAGTCTCGATCTTAAATGAAATGGTTGCAGGCAGCATTTTGTTTCCAGGACAAGGACAAATTTCCTTAAGAGTTTTGCCATTTTCTCTCCACCCCCTTTGTGCACTGTGTTATAATTTACCTCCTGGTATAACCTGCTTAATCGTCACAGTTTATTAATCCCGTCTGCACCCAGAGAGAAGGACAAATGGCGACATTGCGATGTCCTGGGTACTGATCATCTCCCATCAGCCACAGCGGCCTTGGAGCATGGTCAATGGGCAAAGTGCCCACGGAAGCTGGCATGGAGGCTCCTCTTGGCCTCTGTAGCATGGACTTGTCCTTCCCAAAACTAGCTTGGCTGCCATGACTTCTGGTGGCCAGGCCTGTGCCCTTGAGGCTCAGCCAGTAACCTGGAGACTTGCTAAGCTTTTTTCATGGGGTTGGGGGAGGCCCCCCACCCTCCCCCTGCCTCTGCATCTCCATGCAGGGGTTCACTCGATGTCAAGGGCAGGGTGTGCTACGTGGCCCTGCCTCCCACCACAGAGCCCATGTTTTCATGAAGACTGTGAAGACGCACGACACTGAGCCATGGTCCATCCCTAGGATGAGGAGGCCTTACTGCCTGGCAAATGCCCGTGGCAGACTGGGTGCTACTGTGAGCAATGGCATGCCACCTTAGAAATCCTACCGACCTTCGGGTGCAGTGTGCCCTTCCCTCATCCACTCTGCAAACATGACACTCCTGATGCCACACGTGTGGGCTCCCCTACATGCCAGGCAAACCATTGTGCAATGGCCCCGGCTGTGTGTTCTCTAATTCAGCTCAAGACTGTAATGTCCCACGGGTTACACAGGTTAAGGATTCACTCCCACGAAACTGCCCCATTTCCTTGATGATTTGGGTGTGTGCGGGTGTGTGTGGATGATGTGTTTATATATGACGTGGGTAAGCATGTGTTGTATGCCAGCACATGTGCCACAGAACACGTGTGGCGGTCAGAGGACAAGGCTCAGGGTCCATCACTGCCTTCCACCTTCCTTGAGGCGAGGTCTCTCATTGGTCACTGCTCTGGTTGCTGGGCTAACTGCTCCATGAGCTTCCTGGTAACTCTCCTGTCTTCACCTCCCATCTCACTAGAGCTGTGCTGGATTACAGAAGCCTCCAGGGCTCCTGGCTTCTGCAGGGGGCCTGAGGATCTTGCACAGCAAGTGCTTCCTCCCATTTCCCCAGCCCTAGAAGGCCCCACTTTAGATGCCAATTGAAGGGGGGGGGAGAGTTTTACATATACTTCTGGCCTTTAACCTCTGCACTCTCTCTCCAGTCCCAAGAACCTTGTCTTACTGAGTTGTCTGTTTCAAGAGAAGAGTCAAAATGAGGATAAAGAGCCAGAGAGATGGCTCCGCAGTTAAGGCGCTTGCTTCCTAAGCCTGGAGGCCTGGATTCAATTCCTCAGAACCATGTAAAGCCAGAAGCACAAAGTGTCATATGTGTCTGAAGTTCATTTGTAGTGGCAAGAGGCCCTGGCATGCTCATTTTCTCTCTCTCTCTCTCTCTCTCTCTCTCTCTCTCTCTCTCTCTCTCTCTCTCTCTCTCTCTCTCTCTCTCTCCCTCTCTCCCTCTTTCTATCCCTGCACATAAAAAATGGTATTTTTGTTTTGTTTTTCAAGGTAGGGTCTTGCTCAGGCTGACCTGGAATTCATTATGTAGTTTCACGGTGATCCTCCTATCTCTGCCTCTCCAGTGGTTTGTGCCACCACACCCAGCAAAAATATTTTTAAAAATCAGATGAATGGGCTGAAGGGATTGCTTAGTGGTTAAGGCCCTTGCCTACAAAACCTAACAACCTGAGTTCGATTCCCCAGTACCTATTTAAAGCCAGATGCACAAAAGGGGTGCATGTGTCTGCTGTTTGGGCCCTAGTGTACCCATTCTCTCTCTCTCTCTCTCTCTCTCTCTCTCTCTCTCTCTCTCTCTCTCTGTGTGTGTGTGTGTGTGTGTGTGTTTCTCTCTGCTTGCAAATAAATAAATGAAAATATTTTAAAAATTAGATGCATTCTCCTTTAAGTCCATTTCCTTTCATTAGGCTAAGCATGAACTGAGCTTTGGCCATAAAGATGAAGCCAGTACCTTAGGGGATGTCAGAACAAGATGGAAGGTCCCTGAATGACCACAAGGAGCACAGTAGCCCCAAGCTGCTTACCAAGCTTGAGACTATTACATGAGAGAGAAATTAACTTCTGTGAAGTTGCTATATTTTGGGATATCTTTGTTACAGCATCTTAGCCATGAACCTAACTAATATATTCCCATTTAATATGGCTCCTTTGCAGCTTTGTTGTGCGACACGGTCCCCCAAGAAAACAACCACTGCCACCCTCACAGAAGCAGCTGCGGCCACGTTCCAGACTCCAGATTGAGCCTGTTGATGTCCTCGTAGAACAGGTGAGGTCTCTGCGCTCTGGGCCAGCTGCATGCAATGGTGCATGGGGTCTTGTGGACTTGGGGGGAGCTAAGAGAATCTAGAGGTAGCCTTTAATCCCAGCACTCGGGAGGCAGAGGTAGGAGGATCACTGTGAGTTCGAGGCCAGCCTGAGACTACAGAGTGAATTCCAGGTCAGCCTGGGCTAGAGTGAGACCCTACCTCGAAAAACAGAAACAAAACAAAATAAAACACAAAGGATATAGAGGGTAGAAGAGCGAGAGATGAGAGTTCTGCTTACCCTGCATGGAGAGGTTCTTATCCATGATAGGATGAGGTCTTTCAACGTCTGTCATGCTCTGTCAGAAAGCCTGATGAGCTCATTGGTTCACCAAGGGAAACTTTGGTGGATGGGCCTTTAGTTTGTTGGGGTGCCCTGCCTGGAGGAGCAGCTGTTCAGCAACTACTCCCCAGGAACGAGTTCACTCAACGAATGGCTCCAGGCTTCACCTCTCTTTGAGTCTCTACTAGAATGTTCCCCAGATGTGCTCACCTTCTCCATCTGCGCAAATGGTACCAACCACCTCGTCACTGGAACCAGAAGTCTCGGTCCCTCCTGGCCCAGATTCAACCCAGAAATAGTCCATCACTTCTCTAAACCACAGCGTCTGCACCCTGCATCCACAGCGCAGTCCCGTCACCTCTTCCCTGTACCTCTGCTCCACTCCCACTCTAGGCCTCTGACCGGTTCTCTGGACAGCCCAGAGCGATCCTGTCAAAGCACAAGTCCCATAATGCCCCTTCCTACTCACACGCATAACTTCTCAATGCACATCAGGACAGCCTCGGAAGCCTGGGGAATGTGACTCTCTTCTGTGCCTCTCTCCACCTTGCTTGCTTGCTTCCTTTTTAAACATTTTATTTATTTGCAAGGAGAGAAGAGAGAGAGAGGGGGAGAGAGAGCGAGAATACGGGCGTGCCAGGGCCTCCAGCCGCTGCAAACGAACTCCAGATGCATGCACCACTTTGTGCATCTGGCTGTCTGGGAATCAAACCTGGGTTGTTAGGCTTTGCAGGCAGGTGCCTTCACAGCTGAGCCATCTCTCAGACCTCCACCCTGCTTTATAAGCTCCAACCATAAAAAGCCTTCTCTCAGCTCCATTCCCTCCCCCCACAATGTCTCAGTCCTGCCCATCCTTGGGACTGGGATTCAGACATTTTTCCTCTTACTCCATGACTGGCTACCTTTTTGTTCCTTGGCTAAAGCTCACACAGCACCTTCTCGGGAGCCCTGCCTGGATGTCCTCCACCTACAAATTGCCTCCAACCATCTCCTTAGCGCACTGAGCCCCAGCAGAGCTGTCTGCTTCACCTTGCAGCAACAGAGGACCTGTTCCGGTAGATAGGCTGAGCCAGGCTCCTAGGGAACCCCCCCAAACCCCCAACCTGAGGAACCATGGAGCTGTAGGCCACTGGTGTTACATGCAGGAAACTGCCATTCCAAATGCCACCTTCCTAGATTCTCTTCTCCTCCTCTCCTTCCTTCTTTCATCTTTCATTATTTATTTGCACATATATGTGCTCTCTTGGATCTCTTGGCACTGAAATCAAATGCCAGATGCCTGTGCCACTTTTGCATCAATTTACGTGGTGACTTGGGAATTGAACCCAGGCTGACAGGGTTTGCAAGCGAGTGTCTTTAACCACTGAGCCATCCTCCTAGTCCTCCCTCCTTTCATTTTTAAAACGGAGCTGAGATTTCTGGCAAAATGCACAAATTCTAAATGTACAATTTTGTGAGTTTTGACAACATATCAATGAAGATGCAGATGATATAGACCAGCACCATCACCCCCAAAATTCCCTCTTGCTGCCTTCCAGCAACCCCAGCCCTGTGTCTGGCTTTTTACACCCTGTTCAGTCAATCACTGTAGAGTGTTTCTATGACAGTCCAGATAATCCACTTATGATGAGACCACTAATGTTTTTGCTTGTTGCTGTTTTTTCGAGGTAGGGTCTCGCTCTAGCCCAGGCTGACCTGGAATTCACTATGCAGTCTCAGGGTGGCCTTGAACTCAAGGTGATCCTCCTACCTCTGCCTCCTGAGTGCTGGGATTACAGGCATGTGCCACCACGCCTGGCCGGGACACCACTATTTTTACCAAAGAGACCTGTTTCACTGTGCTGCTGGGAAAAGTGCACTGAATCCGTTCTGTTGCCTGGGCCTGGAGAGTGGCCCTCTGGGCTGAGCCGGTGGCTCCTTCCCCCCCTGAGTCCTCTGATGGGAGGAACTGTCTGCCTTCGACTCACATGGGAACCGTGCCTGCTCAGGATGAGGGACAGTCGCAGGGGCACATAATCAACCCCTCTCTACACCTGCCACATTTTCCACCTTAAACTCAGCTCGAGGTACTGGGTTCAATTCTCTCGGTCTTCCTTCCTGAAGTCCCCCTCTGGGCACCCTGGGGCCCAGGAGGCAATTTCAGCTCTGCCCAAATAACCCCTTGCACTCCTGCTCTTCCCCAGAGCGCACAACAAAGCATGCAATGGGCCCTTTAAATGGCTGATTTTAGCTGGGTGCGGTGGCTCTCGTCTTTATTCCAGGACTTGGGAGACTGTGGTAGAAGGATTGCCTTGAGTTCAAGGCCAGCCAGGCTAGAGTAGGTTTCAGGTCAGCCTGGATTACAATGAAACTATCTAAAAGAGCCACGCCTTTAACCCCAGCACTCAGGAGGCAGATGTAGGAGGATACTGTGAGTTCAAGACCACCCTGAGACTACATAGTGAATTCCAGATCAGCCTGGGCTAGGGTGAGACCCTACCTCACCCCCTCCAAAAAAAAGTTTAATATATTTTTTAAATTATTTATTTGTGTGAGTGTGGGCACATCAGAGTCTCTTACTGCTGCCAATGAATACCAGACATGTGGTATTTTTTTGTCTGGCTTTTTGCATGGGTGTTGGGGAATTGAATCCCAGGCCAGCAGGCTTTGCAAGCAAGTGCTTTTAACTGCTGAGTCATCTCCCAGGCTCCAAAAGGTTAATCTTAGAGCTGGAGAGATGGCTCAGCGGTTAAGGCACTTGCCTTCAGTGCCTAAAGCCCTGGGTTCAATTCCCCAGGACCCACATAAGCCAGACCCCCAAGATGGTGGCCCTGGTGCACATTCTCTCTCTATCTCTCTCTCTGTGTTTCTCTCTGCTTAGAAAAAAAAAAAAAAGGTTAATCTTAACTGAGCCAGATATGGTGGTGCACGCCTGTAATCCCAGCACTCTGGAGGCAGAGGTAGGAGGATCACTGTGAGTTTGAGGCCAGCCTGGGACTACATAGTGAATTCCAGGTCAGCCTGGGCTAGAGCGAGACCAAAAGGATAATTTTAATTGTCACCTTGATTGGATTGAGAGGTGCCTAGGATATTAATAAAGCACACCTCTGATTATGTCTGTGACGGTGAGTTCAGAGACTCAACCACGGGAAAGCCCCGCCCTGAACGTGGGCAGCACTGGCCCACAGGCTGGGGGAGATGGGAGCCGAGGGGGAAGGAGAGCCTGGGAAGCTTCTCTCTGTCCTTCCTGCCCCGAAGTGAGCAGCTCTGCTTCACTACACCCTCCTGCCGTGATGGATGGAAGCTTCTAGAACACAGCTGACAGCAGTCTCATCTCCTTTTGAGTTGTTTTTGTCAGCTCTCCTAGCACAGCCCCTGGGCTGAGAACGGCTCTGTTGGCTCCCATGAGATCCTTTCACTTGGCCTGTTACAGGCATGGAAACCAGCCCGAGAGAGAGCATCTGCCTCAGCTGCCTGTGGCTTCTTCTGGGTGGGTGGGTGGGGGTGTCCTTTGGGTGGGACCACCCTCCACAAGACACACGGCAGGTGCTCTGGGCCTATTGTTTTCTCCTCCGGGGGCGCGTTGACCACCGCAGAGGGAAAACTGAAGCGGTGGAAGCCCAAGCGAGCTGTCCACTGTCTCAGGGCTAGGGTCCACAGAACTGGGGGGATGGCGCAGGGGGGCCTGGTGGGACACAGAGGCGAGCAGATGTGTATTGTATATCCATGTGGTTCTTTATTCAATTGGGGGAACTTACATTTTATAGAAAAAGGGGGTCAGGGGGATGGGGAATGGGGAAGAGAAAAGGAGATTGGTTGATGGGGGTGGTGAGTTAGCGGCCTGCACTGGGATAGGTGGGTATGGACAACCTGAGAATACCTCATTTTAGGGGCCTGAGTGGCGGGAAATATGTGATACTAGCCATGGTCCGTGGGGATGGGTACAAGGAAGTTTTTCTGATACCCAATGCCAGTCATGCTGAGATGGAAATGCTGGTTTCTGTGGCTAGCCCATGGGGGTTGGGAGTCAGGGTAGATGGAGCTGGGAAACACCTACCGAATTATCGGGGTTTCACCTCACTCATACATCCTTAACCCTTTGTTCTCTGTGCCCTCAGTAGCAGCGCCAACAGGCAGTGCCCAACATGGGCCTGTCAACTCAGTGGCATGGGACTTAGTTTCCTTGTCTATAAAATGGGCATCTTGCCACACTTGAGACAGTGTGCATGCCACATGCGTGCAGAGAAGTCTGAGGACAACCTTGGGTGTTGGAGAGACAGCGTCTCTCCTGATTCACCTGGCTAGCTGGCCAGGGAGTTTCCTGGAGGGGGAGGGGATGCTCCTGTTTTCTCCCTTATTGGCGTAGGTGTTCTGCTTGGGGTACTTGCAATGCAATGCCTGCTTTTACGTGGGTACTGGGGATAAAACTTGGTATTCACACTTAGGAGCAAGTGTTTTATCCATGAGCCCAGCCAGCCCAGCCCCTTCTTCGCCTTCTCCATTCTGTGCTGGGCTTTAGAGGTTTCCAGAGCCTACAGCTCTCCTGGGTTCTAGCACCTTCCACCACTCCCAGTGGTAAGAGCCTTCTGTTTGCACAGTGCTTCCCCAGGCTTTCTTTGTCCTCCACTCTGTACAGGACCCTCATTAAACCCTTTGTTTTGGCACGTGTGTGCGTGCGTGTGTGTGTGTGTGTGTGTGTGTGTGTGTGTGTGTGTGTGTGTGTATGTGGTGTGAGGGCCTGTGTGTGGGCGCATGTGCACTTGTGTGCATGTGGAAACTAGAGGTCAACGTCAATTGTCCAACTCGGCTGCTCTTGGCCTTGTTTGTTTTCCAAGGTAGGGTCTTGCTCTAGCCCAGGCTGTCCTGGAACTCACTCTGTCGTCCTAGGCTGGCCTTGAACTCACAGTGCTCCTCCTACCTCTGCCTCCTAAGTGCATGGCTTTAATCCCAGCAAGGAGAGAGATTGAATATGGATGTACCAGGGCCTCCTGCCACTGCACATGAACTCCAGATGCACGTGCCACTTTGTGCATCTGGCTTTACATGGATGCTGGGGGATTGAACCCAGGCTGTCCCAGGCTTGCAAGCTAGCAAGCATTTTAACTGCTGAGCCATCTCTCCATTCCCTCACCTTTTTTTTTTTGAGATAGGGTTTCCCACCGAGCTTAGAAGTTCATCAACTTGCCTAGACTAGCTAGTCTGTAAACCCTAGGATCCACTTCCTTAGAACTGAGATTACAGGTGTGCACCAGCACAGACGTTTTTATGTGGGTTCTGGGAATCTGAACCTGGATCCTAAATTCTTGTGCGGCAAGCACCTCAGCCCATCAAATCCTTCTCAGTCATGTGTCTTCTGTCCTCAGCCTGGGTCTGACTGCTGCTATAATGGGTACCAGAGCCCGGTGTGGTGCCTCTTGTTTTATAATCCCAGCAGGCAGGCGGAAGTAGGAGGATCGCCATGAGTTCAAGGTCAGCCCGGGCTGGAGAGACACCTAAAGGTGCCAGAGGAGTGGTGGAATGGAGTCTGGGTAGAGTGCGGGGACGCTGAGGATCAGGCGCAGATACATCTTGATTAGTGTGGAATAACCTCAGCAGGCTGAGAGATACCGTGGTCACTTGTGGCATGCGGTGGCACCACATTTCCTCCCTTTATGACCATTGGTGGCGTGAGATGACTCTTAAGATGTTGGCAGATCAAGTGGTTGTAGCACTTAGTCACTATGGTGACGACAGTGACTAAAATAATGACAGTCTGTGGTGTGACGGACTCTACCTCTGATTGCTCTAGAAATACACACAGGAACGGGACCGACTAAAGTCTAGAATTCCTGACTGGGGTCAAGGGAGGGACTCAGAAAGGCCCAGGTGGCTAGGGAGGAGTCTTTGATCTCTACCAGCCGCACAGCAGATGTGGCTGATGTGGCTGAGGACAGCTTCAGTCTGCTGGTAAGACGCCCTGGTCAATTACATGCACAGATCCATGAAGCCTTTCATGCTAAGAGAAGGCATGGGGGCTAAGGATGCAGCTCAGTGAAGTGCTTGCCTAGCATGCAGGAAGCCCAGCACCCTCCCTCCCAAAACTGGGTGCGGTGCCCATGCCTGTAATCTTAACATTTGGGAGGAGGATCGGAAGTTCAAGGTCAAGAAAAAAAAGTTCAAGGTCATTTCTGACTTACAACTTCTAGGCCAACCTGGGTGTGGCGGTTTGAATCAGGTGTCCCTCATAAACTCAGGGGTTTGTATGCTTGGTTCCCAGCTGGTGGCTATTTGGAGGTGGAGCCTTGTTGAAGGTGTGCTTCTGAGGGTGGACTTCAGGGTGTCACAGCCCAGCTCCCTCTAGAGTTCGGTTTCTTGTTGCTATTTTTCACCTGCCATGGAAAGATGTGGTGTCCAGCCTCTGCTCTACCATCTCTTCCCTGCCATCATGAAGCTTCCCCTCCAGGCGGTCAGCAAGATAAACTCTTCCTCCCATCAGCTACTTTGGGTTGTGTCCCTGCAACATGAAGGTAACTGCAACATTGGGCTACATGAGACACTGCGTAAAAAAAGGCTATTTTAGCTGGGCATGGTGGAGCACGCCGTTAGTCCCAGCACTGGGGAGGCAGAGGTAGGAGGATCGCTGTGAGTTCAAGGCCAGTTGTGGGACTACAGCGTGTATTTGGGCCAAAGAGACAGTAAGGGAGCTGAAAAAGAGAGAGAGGGGGGAGAGAGAGGAGGAGAGATCCTACAGTGATAGAGGACAGGTAATGGCCATGAACCATGGGGACAATTTTTTTTAAAAGATTTTATTTATTCATTTTCAAGCAGGAGAGAGAGAGAGAGAGAGAGAGAGAGAGAGAGAGAGAGAGAGAGAGAGAGAGAGAGAACTAGGGCCACCGCCTTGTGGGTCTGGCTTATATGGGACCTGGGGAATTGAACCCGCGGCCCTAGGCACTGGAGGCAAGTGCCCCAACCGCTGAGCCATCTCTCCAGCCCAGACAATTTTTATTTAGTTATTTTTTGAGGTAGGGCCTCACTCTAGCCCAGGCTGACCTGAAGTTCACTCAGCAGTCCCAGGCTGGCTTCAAACTCACTGAAATCCTCCTACCTCTGCCTCCCGAGTGCTGGGACTAAAGGCGTGTGTCACCACGCCAGGCCTGACTCTGGAGTTTTGAAGTAACACATGCCACATCCAGCTGCACAGCCTCAGGCCTCAGACTGTGAATGTGGAGCAGGCCTGGGGGAGAGAGGGCCTGCCTGAACCGGCCGCAGAGGGTGCGGCCCTGTCCGTGAGCATCGTGGCTGGAAAGTGACCCTGGACGGGCGCCAGGTGGACACTGCAGCAGTTACAGACCCTCGGGGGTTTGGATTGAATCATGCCAGCGACTTCTGCCAAAAACTCTCCTCCATTTAACAAACAGCTCCTGGCTCACAGCGGACATGGCAGAGATAGAATGCCTGATGGTGAGACGCCCAGTGACCCGAGCAAGCAGAACTGGAGATTATCTGACCCACCTCATCATAAAATTGGACACGCATGGTGGCGTTCTCTTATTGAATAGCGTCTATGGGATCAGGTCTGGGCAAGTCCAGAAGACATAAGGAAATTGACAAGCAGGTGGTTCAAATTCCCCTGGTGCCTCTCTTACCGCTTCACCGCTTCTCTCAGCCCACACTTGGCCAAGTTGGGTTCACAATGGGGTCTGGGTGGTATATTAACATAACCACAAATGGACAAGTACCACTCACAGCCACTCAGAGTGTCCCCTGAAGGTCAGTGATGGAGAGCCCTCGTGGCAGACGACCCACATGGTGGACAGATGATGGACAGAGCTGTTGTGCATGGTGATCTGAGAGGGCATCCATTGTGGAGGAGGCCTCTCCATCACTGGTGGACAAGACAACCTCCCTGAAGATGTCAGCTTCTTTCACCTGCTAGCCTGGTTCTTTTTTAAAAAATTATTTATTTGCAAGGAGACAGAGAGAGAGAATGAGAGAGGAAACCAGTGCACTAGGACCTCTTGCCACTGCAAATGAACTCCAGATGCATGCACTACGTTGTGCACCTGGCTTTATGTGAGTCCTGAGAAACTGAACCTAGGCCGTCAGACTTTACAAGCAAGGGCTTTAACTGCTGAGCCTTTTCTCCAGCCTTCTGGTTCTTACTCAATAGGCCTTCAGGCAGCAAGAATAGGGTGTTATTTAGGGGGGTACCCATTGGGATTTTCAGGTTCTTGTGTCCTAAATTTGTATCAAGGACATATGGTAAGCCGGGCGTGGTGGTGCACACCTTTAATCCAGCACTCAGGAGGCAGAGGTAGGAAGATCACTGTGAGTTCAAGGATAGCATGAGACTATGTAGTGAATTCCAGGTCAGCCTGGGCTAGCGTGAGACCCTACCTCAAAAAAAAAACCCAAAATAAATAAATAAATGTAGATTACACTCAAAAGCACTGGAGGCTGGGCTGGAGAGATGGCTCAGTGGTTAAGGTGTTTGCCTGCAAATCCTAACTACCAGAGTTCAATTCTCTAGTACCCACATAAAGCCAGATGCACAAAGTGGCACATGCATCTGAAGCTCGTTTGCAGCAGCCAGAGGCCCTGGCACACCCATTCTCTCTTTCTGCTTGCAAATATGTACTGATAAAAGCCACCACCATAGGGAGCCCTCTCCTCTCGAAGAAGCACTTGTCACTTGGTGGTACTAGGTGCATCCTCACAATCTGGACCTCACACCTCTCATAGGGGTGCACATGGCAGTGTCTCCTTGATATTCCAAATTACCTACTGGGGGGATTGTATTTATTTATTTATTTATTTATTTATTTATTTATTTATTTATTTGTAAGCAGAGAGAGACAGAGAATTTGTATGCCAAGGCCTCCTGTCATTGCAAAGGAACTCCAGATGCATGCCCCACTTTGTGCATCTGGCTTTACGTGGGTTCTGGGAAACTGAACCTTGGTTGTTAGGCTTTATAGGCAAGAGCCTTAACACTGAGCCATCTCTCCAGCCCAGCCTCCAGTGCTTTTGAGTGCAACCCAGATTTAGTTTTTGTTTTTTTTTTTGAGGTAGGGTCTCACTCTAGCCCAGGCTGACCTGGAATTCACTATATAGTCTCATGCTATCCTTGAACTCACAGTGATCTTCCTACCTCTGCCTCCTGAGTGATGGATTAAAGGTGTGCACCACCATACCTGACTATTTTTTAAAAATATTTATTTGAGAGAGAGAGAGAGAGAGAGAGAGAGAGAGAGAGAGAGAGAGAGCGCACTAGGGCCTCCAGTCACTGCAAACGAACTTCAGACACATGTGCCACCTTGTGCATCTGGCTTTATGTGGGTCCTGGGGAATTAAACTCTGTTCATTAGGCTTTTCAGGCAAGCGCCTTAACCTCTGAGCCATCTCTCCAGCCTCTCCTGCTGTTATTTTCATTGCACTTGTTGAAAGCTTCCAGGAAATTCTCCTGTATCTGTCACCTATGTGACCATCAGTGTGCTGGTATTGCAGAAGCCTGCCACAGCTTCTTTTTTGGTGGGATCTAGGGTTTGAACTCAAGTACTCAGAATTAAGTGACAAGCATTTAATGGCTGAGTGGAGCCATCTCCGGCCCCAAATTTTGTTTTTGACATATGGTCTCATTCTGTGGTCCAGGCTGTCCTCAAACTCATGGGCTCTTGCCTCAGTGCTGGGCTTACATTGTGAAGCTCCACCCAAGCTTGGAATGACTGTTTCAGGTTAGTCTCTAAGTGAGGATTATCAGTGAGTGACAAGGATATGGTGCTAATATTTAATTTCTACTGTTGATGAGGTCCTCCCCTCCCCCAACCTTCCATTAAAGAAAAAATTGAGAGCTGGCCGTGGTGGCACACGCCTTTAATCCCAGCACTCAGGAGGCAGAGGTGGAGGACCGATGTGAGTTCAAGGCTACCCTGAGACTACACAGTGCATTTCAGGCCAGCCAGGGATAGAGTGAGGCCCTGCCTCAATTTAGGATTTAAACAGTGTTGTAAAACCGTCACCACAATCTACTTCCAAAACTTGAAATAAGAGTCCTGCAACCAGCGGGCAACAAGGATGCGTTTGTCACTCAAAGGCCGAATAGAAGAGGCTGTACAGGAATGGAGGTTCAGATATCCTGTCCTCTCCAAGTTCTTGTAGGCTGCCTGCCCCTCTGGTTTTCGGTTGGCTTTGGCCCGGGTGAGGGGAGAATCAAGTTGGAACATTTGTCCCCCATTTCCCTTTGCCAGGGCTGTGTCTGCAGCCCAGTTCCTATTCTTGAGGTCTGGCTTTCTAGCTCCAGCTGGGCCTCAAGGGGTCCTCCTACCTCAGCCTCCTGAATGCTGGGGTTATGTCTTCCTGAGTGAGGCCCTACTGGCCTCATTCCTGATAAAAACCCAAATGCTGTTCACACCCTTTGAATGCACCGTTTCCTGCTGGGACAGCGATATAGGAACGCACAGTGCAGCCCTCTCTTTGGCCTTTTGGTACTGCCTACTGTAGATATGGTAGTCAGAACAGCTCCATACTCTGGGTCCCAGGCTGCAGAGCTTCCAGACAGCACATGTTCATGGGGACCTGGGCTGTGTGCCGAGACTCGGCTGCCCTCTGGTGGTCAGCTCGTGGAAATGCACCTCACATTGTGATGAACCCACAGCCCATCTTAACAAAGGAGAGAACTCAGGTCTTCGGTTACTTTGCCCTGCACTTACTTAAATCTTAACTGTGGGCGACATCCTTGTCTCTCCTGCTGTCACTGGCCCAGACACATTGGCTTTTCCTCAGACCAACGAGTTCGCATGTGGTTCCCAATTAAAATATGTGGGACCTTCCCGAGTCCTTCCCTTGGTCCTCAGCCATCATTTTCCTGTATGGCACCTTATTCTCATCACACACTAGGGTTTCCCAGCTGCATGTGACGGAGGCAGCTCTGATCTTCAGCACCAGCAGAGGGCGCCCATGGCACACAGTAGTGACCACACCAGCAGATGGTGGTCGTGTCTTTGCCAGCCTTTGAGCAGAATTTCTCGCCCTCCCCCTTTTCTGAAGCCCCTCATTCCCAGGAAGCAGTCCTGGACTCTATCAAAAACTCACATTGATTTATTAGAATATGAAAAAGGTTCAATTTCTTCTGTACAGGCGGCAGAGCGGCAGCAGATGCGCTGGCTTTGTACATGGTTGTCGATGTCACCTTGCCTGGAACTCCTGCCCAGAACAGCACTTGTATGGAGAGGACCAGATGGGCCGAGCACCCATGGCCACATCCCTTGGGAGAGGGATCCTCTGACTATTGCACAATTGTGGGGGAAGGAATGCCTGGGGGTTGAACGGGCACCCATGGGCCCTAGGCCGAGTGATAGGGAGTGTGTCTGTGAGCAAAGGCCTCTGGGATCCAGCACTCTGTCCTGACCAGGGTAGGAGACCCTCACGGGGAGCCTTCTCCCCCAGGGCTGGGCTCCATCCACGGCAAGCTGGGGGTGCAGGTGGGGGACAGGTCTGGAGAGGGGGTGATGGGAGAAAAAAGAACTGGCCAGCGGGAAGTGAGGGTCAGGCCCAAAAGCCAGGCAGGGGCTCCCTGCTGATGTGGTTGGAGAATCACATTTGGGTGGAGGGTCATGTCTGAAATCAGAGCCTTGGACAAAACAGCCCAGCAGGAAGAGGGCTATCTTGGGGGAGGATGTGAGGCAGAGATCTGAGTAGCAAGGGGCAAGGGGGGGAGGGAACTGCTCTGGTAACAAGTACCTCGGTGGAAACAATCTCATACAAGGAGGTGTGAAAACATAAAACAGCACGTTCTGAAGACTTGACTGTCCCTCCCTGGGTAGCAGCCACAGAAGTGCCCAGTGGTCCTCGTCACCCAAGTCACTTCACTGGTTAAAGTGGCCCAGCTCCAGGCAGAGCTCAGTGATGCCCTCAGCCTGCAGCTCTGGGTAAGGACAGCTAGGGTGGCTGGCCAGGTTGTCATGGCTGACAGGAGTAGGGTAAGACTGTCATGGGTCATCCATCCCTCCCCTCAGCCACGCGCCTGCTTCCTCTGATAAAGGAGGCCTCGGCTCCTCTTTCCTGGGGAGGCCCACAGTGGATCCACAGGCTCTTTGGTTGAAACAAAGATTGAAGATGGAAGATTGGTCTGAATAAGGGGGGACCGGAGACAGGGGGACCGGAGCCCTGGTCCTGCCACGGGACAGCCAGGATGTGGAAGTAGGGTGGGGCCTGCCTCACCAGCCAGCTGCTCTGCCAAATGGATTGGGAAGGCAGTTCCAGTGGGAAGGGATGCTTCCCAGGAGGCAGGGGTAGCCGTGCTGCTGTGGGGGCTGTAGGCCCAGCTGCCATGCGGTGGGGGGGCAGGGCTAATCCAGGTCAGGAGGGCAAGGGGAGCCCCCACCCCCACTCTGGTGGGAGAGTCTGCGGGACGGGCACTGCCCACTGGCCTGGCTCTACTGCCCCTTGGGGATGAAAGGCTCCCCTTCCCCAGGCTCGGGGTGGGGGCCTGGGTCACTAAGGCAGCGCTGTATCCTCTGAGAACTGGGGCTGTCACTTGGTCCAGGGGTGAAGACATCATCAGTGCCTGGGGAGGAGGGCTCCTTGCTTCGCATCATAATGACTCCATCCATCTCCTCATCTTCCTCAGTCAATCTTGTTGGGTCCCGGTTTAGCCCTAAGACCTTGCCCTTCAACTCCTCATTCACCAGGTCCACAGACTCAGGTGACTGTGGGGAGGCTGGGTCGATGGTGATGACAGGTAAATCTGCCTTCGGCTCATAGGCCAGTGGGTCTGGGGATGAGAACAAGGCATAGGCTGGATGCCACACCTCCAGGACCCCTCAGCAGTAGCTCCCAGAGTCTTTCTGTGAGTACAACTACCTCCCTACACCCCTTGTCCAATGGGCCTGAGTGACCCTCATTTGCCCTAAGACTGTTGTTCAGCTTGGATCAGGGCAACCACTGGTGTCCCTCCAATGGCTAAAAATTAAGGCATTTTTCCAAGTCATAACCTGCCACGTAGGTCAGGTCTGAAGAAAGCCTGCCCTATGACCTGGAGACCCCTGCCTCCCTCCCCGGTGCCCTATCTGTCTCAGCTCCTGTCACAGCTATCACCCTGAGCCCCCCTGGGAGCACCTCTGTGCCTAGGGAGGAGAGCAAGGCCATGCTAACACCTCTGTCAGCCTCCAGCCCCACCTGATATGGACACTAGTTCATGGCTTGAGAAGAGACAAGGTCAGCCTGGGAAGACCCCCTCTTCAACCCCTTACCTGAGCCGATGCGGGCCCGAGACATGGTGGGGGAGTCCAGCTTATGGGCCGGCACTGTCAGGTAGTTGTTGATCTGGTAGACAGAGCATGTGGTGAGCATGCACGGCTCGCCCGCACCCCCACTTCAGGGGCTTCCCCCAGGCTTTCAGCAAGCTGTGCCATCTCCATGGGCAACTTTGAACACATCTACCTGCCCCAGCCTCAGCTCCAGCCCACACCTGTCCTGAGGTTCCAAACCACAAAACAACTCAGGGGGGGACACATCTGGGTCCTGGCTGGTCACCAGGTCCCTTAAATTCACCATGTCATAAATGAGCTCAGCTCGACTCCCCACCTTCTTTTAACCCTTGTTCCTTTCTTGGGATATTCTATGGTAGACCCCACACCCAGGCACCTGGACATGACCCTGACTTTTCCATCAGCCCCGCCTAAAACTGATAACCACTTCCAGCTCGCTCACTCCCTCCTCTCCCTTGCCACAGCTCTAACCCACGTCATCCCCAGGTCATTCCTCTGGGATAAAGCCCGAACCTTCATATCATCAGCAAGCCTTCTCAGCCTCCTGTTTCTAGCATGGGCACATCTCCTTAGAGGTACTAGGTAAAGCCCTGGGATGCAGGTTTGAGAAAAACCCAGTTTCCAGAACCCAAGAAAGGCCAGGCCAGCCGCAGCGGGAAAGGCGTCCACATACCTTTTGCTCCAGCTGGCGGGCCTTCTGTCTCCGGAGCAGCATCTGGTTCCAGGCCTCCTCGTAGGGGTCTGCCACCAGCGTGTGTCGATTGTAGGACCGCAGCTATGGGGGGAACAGCCATCAGGGTAGGTCAGGCCGAAGAAGTGGGGCTGGAAGTCCAGGGCCAGGGACGCTCTGGGCACATGTGGGGGAGGAGGGAAGGCTGGGGGCTGGGCAGAGGTTCCACAGCCAGTGAAAAGGGCGGGCTGATGAGAAGGGGTCAGGGGCTTGCGCGTGTGGAGGAGTGAGGCTGGGCAGACCCTTACCCGCTGCCTGGTCTTCTGTAGGTTGTTTCTCAGGATTTTGCGGATCTCCTCCTCCTTGTCCTTGGACAGTGCCGGCAGGATGCGCTCAGCAGCCAGGGACTTGGGGTGGATGTTCCTGGGACAAAAGAACACAGGTTAGGTAACCATCCTTGTGACCCTGGAGCCTGCTGGGCTGGGCCAGGTGGATGGCCAAAACCTCAGGCCCTTAATGTGGCTCCAAAGATCTTAAGCCAACCCAGACCGGACAACAGGATCCTCCCAGACCGGACAACAGGGTCCTCCGGTGGCTTCCCCAGGCTGGGGTTGAGAGCCAGTGTGGGGGTACAGATGCCACCCAGACTGGCCAGTAGCACTCACTGCATGGAGACAGTGGACACAGCAGAGGGGATCTTGCCCATGCCCCCGCTCTCCACCAGCTCGATGGCCTGCTTCATCTCCATCTTGTGGTAGAAGGCGATGAGCTGAGGTTCCTTGGACCGCTCTCCAGCTATCAGACACTTCTTCACATACTTCTTATTAAACCGGTTGAGCCTGTGGGATGCAGAGGGAGATAGATGGAGTCAGCTCCCAGGGACCCTTCCCTGTCCCTCTCCCACCTCCTGCCCACCAGGCCTGCCACCTACTTATCCTTCCAGTGGTGGTGGCCATAGTGACCACAGATGTCCTCGATGCCTGTCAGAAGGTGGTCCAGGAACTGAAATGGGCCCAAGGCCAAGTCAAGCCTCACTATTGGGTTCTTCCCTACCCAACCTTCACCCCAGCCCTGCCGCCCTGTAACCTGGCCCTGTAGTTCCATAAATAGCCAGGAGGTGGCGCCTACCCCTCATATCCTGAGACCAGTCTGACACTCAAACCCTCCCTCCTGGAGGTGAACCCCTTTCTCTGAACCCACTTGAACCTAATGACTGAGGCTGGTTCCATAACAACCTCTCCAGTTCCCAGCTGCTCACACCACACTTTTCCTGAGCTAGACCCTGCAGGAGGCTGCAGGCTACAAGACCACCCAGCACTGACTGGGCTAAGGAAAGAGAGACACATGAGGGCCCAGCCCAGCTGCCGGTACCTGCGTGTGGATCTCCTCATTGATGGACCGCTTTGTTTCCTGCTTTTTCTTCACAGCCAGCAGGTCTACCAGGGGTCGAATTGTCATACCCTGGGGGAGGGGGAGCAGTGGAATGTCAGGCACTCTGGTTCAGCTACCCTGAGAGGAGCCTGAGGAACCCCCTCCTCCCGAAGAGTCCCTGAGGCAAAGAGACCCTCAGCTCTGAGGTCTTATCTCCCTGGACAGAAGGGTAACTCCATCCCAGCATGTAGGTGAAGGCAGGCTCTTCTGACAGCCCACCTAGCCAGGGTCTGGATTCAAACATGGGCTCTGAGACTTGCTCTGCAGCCCCAAAGAGTTGAGCTTCACAGACAGGGAGAATCAGCTCTGCTCTGCCTCCCCCACAGACTGCTAGGAGAACCTAGAAATAACAGCAGCAGCTGTGTGACTACACACCTGCCATGTGATGGCCTGAGATGCATGTCTCACTAGTATTAACTCCTCAACACTCTAATCTTTTTTTTTTTTTTGAGTTAGGGTCTCTCTAGCCCAGGTTGACTATTGGACTATCACTCTGTAGTCCCAGGCAGGCCTCAAACTCACAGCGATCCTCCTACTTCTGCCTCTGCTGGGATTAAAGGCGTGTGCCAGCATGCTCAGCAGGGTAGAATTTTTCATTATTCCCATTTTACAGTTAAGGAAACTGAGGCCCAGAAGAAACGTGATTTCCTAAGTCTTCACAGAAGTAGTAGAGCCAAGAGTGAAACCCAGGCTAGCTCAAGGGGGCCCCCATCCCAATACCACCTTCAGTGAAAGTGGGCTTGGAAAACTACTGAGCACATGGAAAAGCAGAGTCAAGGGGACAAAAGAGTCAGCTCCCTCTCTTCTTAAAGGACAGACACTATGCCTAGCTCCAAAGGTCTCCCTGTATCTTTCCTCATAAGAAGGCAAAATGTTGGGGCTGGAGAGATGGCTCAGTGGTTAAGGCACTTGCCTCCAGTGCCTAAGGCCCCCGGGTTCAATTCCCCAGGACCCACATAAGCCAGACCCACAAGATGGTGGCCCTGATGCATTCTCTCTCTCCCCCCTCTCTCTCTGTATCTCTCTGCTTGAAAATGAATAAAATATTTTTTTAAAAAAGGCAAAATGTCCCATCTAGGGCCTTACGAAAATTACTGCCCAGAAAAGATGGGAGAGAAATGGAGGCTAGGCAGACTTCTTACCTGCTCCAAGTCACACAGCCAGGTAAGGGAGAAAACATGCCTGTCCTGGGCTAGGCTCCCTTGGGGACTTGGACTGCGGCCACAGAGCCTAGGTCATGCAAATGCCCAGAAGTCCCTGACTGGGAGGATTCTAGAGGATCCCTTACGTCTCATTTCACAAAGACAGGAATCTCTCCCAGAATGAGTTTCTCCAGAGACCTGCTCCTGCTGTGTTGACTATTTGACGACACAAGATCACCAGCACCCTCCAATGAGTACGGGGCCATCAGATCATGGGCCTGCTCACTACTCAAGTCTCTTTCCTCATGAACTCTCATGAGGTTGGACAGAATTCTGGTCACTTTACATACTGATTATTGGCTTCACAATGTCTCATTATCACACTGAGGAACTGAGGCCCCAGAGCTGGTGGCCTGCCTGAGGTCATACGGCAAGTTAGTGGTCAAGTATCCAAGCCCCATTTCATGTAACACACTCTGCTCTTTCTATCCAGAACAATCAGGGTCCCCAAGACAGGGCCTGCCCCACCCAGGCCCAGCACCTGCACAAAGACGGTGAAGAAGATGACAGTGATGATGGCAGTGAGGAACAGGTCGCACATGGGGAAGTGCTTCTTGTCCAGGAGGTAACCCAGGGAGAAGGCGATGGCCCCTCGAAGGCCCCCGTAGGCGATGATGAATTGGTCCTTGGGGGTCAGCTTGACGATGCGGAACTTGTTAATGAACCAGGTCAGGCCCAACACACCTGCCAGGACGTGGGGGCAGTGGAGAGCTCAGACCGTCCAGGAAGCATCCTCTACTGAGCCCACCCAGCTTACTCATTTCCCAGGTCCCACAGGCAAGGGGACTCCAGATCACTCGATTCAAGAACCGGGTGAGGGCCAGGTATAGTGGTGCACGCCTTTAATCCCAGCACTTGGGAGGCAGAGGTAGGCGAATCACTGTGAGTTCTAGGCCATCCTGAGACTAAATAGTGAATTTTAGGTCAGCTTGGGCTAGAGCAAGACCCCACCTTGAAAAACAACAAAAAGAAAAAGGTGCCAGGCTGGGTTCAATTCCCTAGTACCTACATAAACCCAGATGCACAACGTATTTGGAGTTTGTTTGCTATGGCAAAAGACATACCCATTCTCATTCTCTCTCTCATAAATAAAAACATAAAAATATTTAAAATTTTAAAAAAAGAACTGGGTAGAGTCTGCAGAACTGCTTTTCCTCTGGCCAGCATGGTGGATCACACTTGTAATCCCAGCATTGAGGAGGCTGAAGGAATGCTAAGAGTTCCAGGCTAGTCTGGCCTACAGAGAAAGACCCTGTCTCAAAAAGTCCAGGATGGGTCTAGTCTCAGTCCACAGAACCAGATCCTTGGAGAATGAGGATTAGACAACAGGAATTTATGAGAGTGCCCCCATCCCATCATGCCTAATCCTAAGGACCTACATGAGATGCTGGTTATGGCGGTGCACACCTATGATCCCAGCACTGGGGCAGTGTGGACAAGGAGTCCCCGGGGCTCAGCGGCTAACTACTCTAGCTGAATCAGTGAGCTCTAATTTCAGTGAGAGACCCTGTCTCAGATTAAAGTGGAGAATGCGTGAGGAAGACACCTGGTAGCTATCAAACCTCTGGCC
>PVHP010025717.1:0-25282 GCA_004024765.1 Zapus hudsonius | reverse complement strand
TGTACAAATATTTCTGAATTGAGATATGACATCTTGTGCATAGATGCCTAGTAGAGGGATAGCTGGGTCCATTGGTAGTTCTATGTCTGTTGTGTTCAGGAGTCTCCACACAGATTTCCATAGCGATTGAACAAGTTTGCAATCCCACCAGCAGTGAATGACGGTTCCACCCCCCCCCCCCCCCCCCCCCGCAGCCTCACCAGCAAGGATTGTTGTTGGTTTTCTTTATTATTGTCATTCTGACCGGGGTAAGGTGGTATCTTATTGTGGTTTTGATTTGCATTTCCCTGATGATTAAGGATGAGGAGCACTTTCTCAGGTGAGAAAAGGCCATTTGTGTTTCCTCCTCTGTGAATTCTCTGTTGAGATCAGTGCTCCATTTTTTGAGGGGGCAGTTTGCTTTTGTGTTATTAATTTTTTTGAGTTCTCTGTAGGTTCTGGGAATTAGGCCTCTGTCTGAGTTGTAGCTGGTGAAAAATCATCTCCCAGTTTGAAGGGGGTCTATTGATTCTGAGAACTATGTTTTTGTCGGTACAGAAGCTTTTGAGTCTGATCAAGTCCCATTGTTTAAGTGACTGTTGCACTTCCTGTGCTACTGGAGATTTGCTCAGGAAGTTGTTCCCTACTCCTATTTCATGTAGGGTTCCTCCTATTTTTTCTTCCAGGGTTTTTAGGGTTGTATGGTTAATATTGAGGTCTCTGATCCATTTGGAGTTGATCTTTGTGCATGGTGAAAGGAATGGGTCTATTTTCATTTTTTTACACATGTTTATCCAATTTATCCAGCACCATTTGTTGAATATGCTATCATTAGCCCAGCTTACATTATTGGCACCCTTGTCAAAGACTAAGAAGCTGAAGTTACTTGCATTAAAGGCTGGGTCTTCAATTCTATTCCACTGGTCAGACTGCTTTTCTGCCAATACCATGCTGTTTTAGTTATTATGCCTTTGTAGTATGTTTTAAAGTCAGGTATGGTGATACCTCCTGAGTAATTTTTTTTATTCAGAATAGTTTTAGCTATTCGAGGTCTCTTACCCTTCCAAATAAATTTGGAGATTATTTTATCTATGTCTGTGAAGAAGGAGGTTGGGATTTTTATTGGCATCACATTGAATCTGTAGATTGCTTTTGGCAGGATTGCCATTTTTACTATATTGATTCTCCTTATCCATAAGCTTAGAATATGTTTTCATCTTGTCACATCCTCCTCTATTTCCCTCTTGAGTGTTTCAATATTTTCCTTATAGAAGTCTTTCACTACCTTGGTTAGTGATATTCCCACTTATTTGATTTTGTTTGAGGATATAAAGAATGGGGCAGTTTCTCTGATGTCTTTTTCTGATTGTTTGTCTTCTGTATATATAGAAAGGCTAATGACTTTTGTGTATTAATTTTGTATCCTGCTGCTCTGCTGAAGGCATTGGTCACCTTCAGGAGTTTGCTGATACTGTTCTTTGGGTCTGATATATACAGAATCATGTCATCTGCAAAGAGAGAGTGTTTAATTTCTTCCTTTCCAATTTGTATCCCTTTTATGCTATTCTCCTGTCTTATTGCTTGGGCTAGAACATCAAGCACTATGTTAAAGAGCAGTGGTGAGAGTGGATACCCCTGCTTTGTTCCTGAATTAAAAGATAACCCCTTGAGTCATTCCCCATTGAGAATGATTTGTGCTTTAGGAGAACTGTATATTGTTTTTACCATGTTGAGGTATAGGCCTTCTATGTCCATTCTTTCCAGGGTTTTGAACATGAAGTGGTGTTGAATTTTGTCAAAGGCCTTCTCAGCATAATTGAGATGACCATGTGGTGTTCATAATTGAGTTTTTTAATGTGGTTAATTATATTTATCAACTTGCGTATATTGAACCATCCCTGCATCCCTGGGATGAAGCCGACTTGGTCAGGGTGAATTATACACTTGATTTGGGTTTGTATTAGGTTTGCTAGGACTTTGTTTAGGATTTTTGCATCCAAGTTCATCAGGGATATGGGTCTGTAGTTTTCTTTCTTTGTTACATCCTTGCCTGGTTTGGGAATTAGGGCGATGGTAGCTTCATAGAAGGAGTTTGGGAGCCTACCCTCTTTTTCTATGTCCCTGAAAAGCTTCAAAGAGTGAGGTTTCAGTTCTATGATGAAGATTTGGTGGAATTCAGCTGAGAAACCATCTGGACCTGGGATTTTGCATTTTGGGAGGTTCTTGATTACTGATTCAATCTCTGTGATTGTTATCAGATTATTTAGGATCTGTATCTGCTCTGGTCTGAGTTTGGAAGTTGCTAGGTGTCCAGGAATTTATCCATTTCTTCCAGGTTTTCTAATTTTGCAGAGTAGTTGTTTTGGAAGTATGACCTGATGATACTTCCAATCTCTTCAGTATCTGTTGTGATCTCACCCTTGGCATTTTTTATTTTGTTAATTTGGGCCTTCTTAGTTTTTCATTTGATTAAGTTGGCCAGGGGTTTGTCGATCTTAGTGATTTTTTCAAAGAACCAACTCTGATTTGTGTATTTTTCCAATTGTTTTCTTTGATGCCAAGTCATTAATCTCGGTTCTGATTTTAATTATTTCATTGTGTCTTGAGCTCCTAGGGTTGGATTTTTCCATCTGTTGTAATGAACTTAAGTGTGAGGATAGTTGGTTGATTTGAGACCTCTTTGTCTTTGTTGTGAAGGCATTTAGTGCAATGAATTTCCCCCTTAGAACTGCCTTCATTGTGTCCCACAAGTTCTGAAAGGTTGTGTCCTCATTATCATTTGTTTCTAGGAAGTTCTGGATTTCCTGTCTGATTTCTTGTTTGACCCATTCATTGTTCAGGAGAGAGTTGTTCAGTCACCAGCATCTGTTGGAATTTTTGGATCCTCTCCCATTGTTAATTTCTAGCTTTAATGCGTTGTGGTGTGATATGATGCAGGGGATTACATTGATCTTTCTGAATTTGCTGAGGGATGATTTATGGCCCAGTACATAGTCAAATTTGGAAAAAATTCCATGTGCTGCTGATAAGAATGTGTAATCTGTGTCCTTGGGGTGGAATGTTTTGTAGACATCTGTTATCCCTAGTTTGTCTATAGTGCCAATTAGCAGCTTGATTTTCCTGCTTGTCTCTTTTTTGTACGATCTGTCTAGGGATGATAGTGGAGTTTTAAAGTCTCCTACTATGATGGTTTTGGCATCTATATCTGCTTTGATTTTGAGTAATTTATGCCTAATGAACTGAGGGGCCCTTGCATTTGGTGCATACATATTTAGTATATGATGTCTTCTTGCTCTATCGTTCCCTTGATGAGTAGGAAGTGGCCATTTTTTTTTTTTGCTGTTGGCTTAAAGTCTATTTTCTCAGATATTAGAGTAGCACACCTGCTTTTTTATTCTTCTCACATGCCTGGAAAATTGTTTTCCACCCTTTTATTCTCAGTAGGTTACTGTCTTTAGCGATAAGGTGTGTTTCTTGAAGGCAACAGATGGAATGGTCCATTTTCTGGATCCAACCTGCTATCCTGTGCCTTTTTAAAGGGAGTTGAGTCCATTTACATTCAAAGTTATAACTGTGAGGTTTACTATGTTGTAGATAATATGGAGGTTGATATCTGAGCTTTTGCTGCTATCTCTTTTGTGTTACCTTGCTTTTTCTCTGTTCCTTTCCTGGGGTCAGTTGTTTGTTTTGTCTGCATGGGATTTCTCATGAAGTATCTTTTGAAGATTTGGCTTTGTGCTCAAGTTATTGTAAAGCTGATTAGTCTCGTGGAATACTTTAATTCCTCTGTCAATTATGATGGATAACTTTGCTTGGTAGAGTAGTCTATGTTGAAATCTGTTCTTCTTTAGGCCTCGAGTTGCTTTGTTTGTTCCAAGCTCTCCTGGCTTTTAAAGTTTCTATGGAGAAGTCTGACATGATTCTGATGGGTTTTCCTTTATACATGAGTTTCCTTTCTCTCGTTGCTCTAAGGACTCTCTCTTTATCCTCAATGTTTGGCATTGTAACTAAGATATGTTTTCCTCCTTTGGTCCAATTTGTTTGGGGTCCTCCATATCTCTCTTAGTTGTACTGGACTATCTCTTGCCAAGTATGGAACGTTTTCTTGAATGATTCTGTTGAAAATATTTTCTATGCCCCTCGTTTGGTTTTCTTCTCCTTCCGGGATCCCCATGATCCTGAGATTAGGTCTTTTTATGGTATTCCACATTTCCCTTGAGTCTTTTTCACTTGCTCTTTTGAATTTTGTCAATGTTCTGATTTCTCTCAAATTCTCCTCTGTTCTGTCTTCCATGTCTGAGGTTCTGTTTTCCCAGTGATTAATCCTGTTGGTAAGAGATTATAGGGATGTTCTTATTATTTCACTGTCGTTTTTCTTTTCTGCAACTTCTTTTTTGGGTTGCTTCTATCATCCTGTTGAGATGTGATTTCATTTCCAGATTTGATTTCATTATTTCTTCCTGACAGTCATTCTTATATTTGCAGATGTCTTCGGTTAATTTGGAAAGCTGGTTTTTGATACCTTCAGTTTGCTGGCTTGCCTTTAGTTCTGATATGTCTCTTCTGACATCTATTTGGTTCTCCTCCATTATATTAAGCCTGGTGGCAAAGCGAATAAGCTAACTTTGTACCCTTTCAATATGTTGGTCCATCTTTTCTTGCATGACTAACCTTAAGTTTTCCTTAGGATCTGTGCTAGTTTGATCAGGGTTCAGTGTCATGTCTTCCTGGGCCTGCCTCTCCTCTATCCCTTTATTTGTGTTTTTGATGTCATTTGGCGTAATTTCCTCAGCTGGTATAATATTCTTGCCCTGAGTTCTTCCCATTTTGATTCCACTTGAGGTGGTTTGTGGGATGCCTTTGAGATATCTGAGCTCTGAAAAGTTGCAGCGGTGGGAAAGCAGCCGGGTTCCTGCGGAAAAGCTAGCCGTTCAGGAGTGGGAAAGCAGCCAGTCGGAGGTGGGAGAGCAGCCAGTCCCGGGCGGAAAAAGCAGCGTTTCCCGGATGGGAATGTAGCTGGGACCCAGGAAGGGCAAGCAGCCCTGTCTGGGGCGGGAGAGGAGCCAGTTCCCCAGGTAGGAAAGCAGCTGGACCTGCAACAGCACAGCAGCCCTACCCAGGTGGAAAAGGCAGACGGGTCCCTGTGCGGGAAAGTGACCTGGTCCCAGTGGTTTGAAAAGGTGTCTGGCTTGGGCACTGGGGTGGTGGGAAGTCAGCCGGCTCGGGCCCCAGAGTGTCGGGAAGGTGGCTGTCTCGGGCCCCAGGGTGTGGGGAAGCTCGGCGGCTTGGGTCCCAGGGTGGCTTGAGGAGGGCGGATCAGGCCCTGGGGTGGTGGGACGGCGGCTGGCTCTGGCCCCGGGGTACCTGGAATGTGGCTGGCACAGGCCCTGGGGTGCCTGGAATGCGGCTGCCACAGGCCCTGGGGTGGCGGGAAGGCGGGCGGCTCAGACCACTGGAGCAGGTCCTGCTGGCTGGGCTGTTGTACTCACTGCCTCTGGTGCACCCTTATGTTTGATGCAGGTTCCAATCAGTAGAATCTGTTGCTCTAAAGTGTCCGAAGTCGAGGTCCTGGCTATTGCTTGTGTCCACAGCCTGGATCACAGCTAAAAACCCTAACCTCTGTTCCCCTGAGGATACCACCGCATGGCTTCTAGTTCACCTTCATGAACCAGAAGCCTATTCTTTGTTATTTCATGTCACTTCTCCTGCATAGTCTAATCATAAATAGCAGTTGTTAAGAACAGAGAAAAATATCCAGCTGCTACTCAACTCTACAAGGTTACACTGGGGGAAAGTTCCCACTGGACCTCAGGCACCTTGTACTTTCCTGTGTTTGCATGACTGAGGGTAGGCACAGCATCTCTAAGTCTGAGAAATCCTATTCGGAACTCAAGTTTGTGGTATTTCCTAACTTTTCTCATCTCATTAAATCTTATTTTTATGTCTGCGTGCATTTTCAAGGTAAAACAAGCTTCCTGTTGAATATAAGCCAAACCTAGATGTTCAAATCTATGCTCATCCACCATTTCATAAGTAAGGTGAATGTGATTTAGTCTTTTACATAATAATTTCACTGAAAAATAGTTTGGAAAAATGCTGAGATTTCTGCTCTCTAATTTACAGTTTAAGGACTTGTGAAGTCAAAATGTAGCATCCGTATCAATAATAAACTGAAAACCTTTTTGTGTACGGATGATGGGGAGAGATAGACAGAGGCCTGTGGATACTGAGTACTTTAAAAGAGAATTTTAGAGTATTTTTTAAATCCCTCATAATGATTTAGGAAAGTTTAAGCCATCAAAAGTTAAAACACACACACACACACACACACACAACAGCAACAGCAACAAAACAAAACAAAATAAACAAACAAAAAACCATGTGTCATCAAGATTGGAGGTGAATGTGTAAGCAAACTGAGGGCTTGAATAGAATGAAGCTCGGCTTTTCATCTCCTGCGTGAGCCTCAGGATCATGATATTGACTTCACCCTCTGTGCTTATAAATGCCGTTGTTTACTAATCATTGAGTTCTTGGCCTGTCAGCTTCATTAACTAAAACATATCCAGAAAGTTCTACTCAGAAACATTGTTTTAATTCTTTCTAAAAGAGTTAGAATTGTCTAAAAGAGTTCAAACGTAAATGGTCATGAAAGTTGTTTAATTCTTGGATGGGAAGGAAAGCTTTTATCACTCTTTCTCAGAAGGCAGCCATTTGTAAATGTACTTGCATAGAATGTGATAAATATCTTTTAGGTCATATTCTTATGATTCTGTTTTTTTTTTAAGTTGGTCATAGATTATTTTTTCTCACATTTACTTCAGCTTTATTTTTTCCCTTTTTGCATCTCAATAGTTTGTGAATTTTTAAAGTCGCAAGAGTAGCCTTTGGCCAGCTTTTTCTCACATCATGCTAGATTTATGTATCTTAGTCCTGGTGACTGGATTTAATTCTTTAAGACTCTCAGGGTCTTATTTCTATGCTTATTTCTAGCTCCCCTGAGCTTCCTTACATCCTAATCCCTACTGAGAGGACTGCCTTCCTGTTAACATCCTCAGAGACCCATCCAAGATTACTGAAAAGGTTGACAACAAAATTTAACCATCACACTCATCCCAACTAATAACATCATTGTTGTTTAATATTTTTATTCCTTTGCCAGAAGAGAGAGAGAGAGAGAGAGAGAGAGAGAGAGAGAGAGAGAGAGAGAGAGAAATGTGAGAGAGGGAAGGAGAGAGAGTAGGGGTTTGACACTGCAAATGAAGTCCAGATGAACGTGTCACTTTGTGAATCTGGCTTTACATGAATAATGAGGAATTGAACTTGGACTGGCAGGCTTTGTAAGCAAGCACCTTTAACTGCTGAACCAATCCCCAGCCCTAAAAACATACTTTCTATAATTTGACATATTTCCTTCTCTTCATGTTTATTTCAATATAGACACCATTTTAATGTCTTAGATGAGAAATTTAACTTTTTTAAAAAATATTTTTAAAATATTTTATTTATTGATATTCAAGAGAGAGAGAGGAGAGAGAGAGAGAGAGAGAGAGAGAGAGAGAGAGAGAGAGAGAGAGAGAGAGAGAGAGAGAAAACACCAGGGCTACCACCTTGTGGGTCTGGCTTATGGGGGTAATTGAACCGGGGGCCTTAGGCACTGGAGGCAAGTGCCTTAACCGCTGAGCCATCTCTCCAGCCCAATAAATTTAACTTTTGTGGGTCAGATATTTCATATTTGAATTAGTATAACAACAAAAAGAAAGATAAGGTATGAATTTTGGAAGTGTCACATACTGAAAAATCACTTCTAGCTGAATAGCTAAATACCATAATTGCTCAAGTGCACTAATGACAGTCATAGTATTCACAATGTCAAAACATTCTGAAACAGGATGGCATGCATATGAAATTGAAAATGAGGCAGTTTTTGAAATACTTTCCTAAGTGTCCTATGATTTATTGTTAAAATCCATCCGTCAACAGTGGAAATAACTCAAATGAGTTCAACTTGTTTTCAGAATTAATAACTTCTAAAATAATTGTCAGATGCAGAATAAGAGAGGCCCAGAGAGGCTGTGTAGTTTGTTTGATCCACATCTAAAGAGCCATTTGCTACAGGGCAAGAAGGAAATCGAGGTCTGTTTGTACAACAAGCTACAGTATGGCATTTTAACAGTCTACCCACCCAGAGATATCCAAACACTAATCTGAGCAACAACTGATTATTCTACATTCCATGTCAAAGAAGATTTGAGATCACAGAGGGAATTACTGCGTCTCATCAGTTGGAGGAAAGAGGGCATATCATCTGGGTTTATTCAGGAGTACCAATACAGTGACAAGGGCCAATCAGTGTGGAAGAGAGAGGAAGAAGTGCCAGTGCCATCATGCAGGAAAGACATACATGACCATTGCTGGCCTTGAGTAAGAAAAACTGGACGATGAGCCAAGAAATGCAATACCTCTAGAAGCCTGCAATAATCAAGAGAGTAGATTTCCCAGAGCTTTAGAGGGCAGCCTGTGGACTCTTGTGTTTTTTTCCCAGCGAGATTTCTTTCCCACCTCTCACTTCCAGAAGTATGTTATTTAATCTGTTGTTTCAGGTCATTACTCTTGTTATTGGCTTTAGGGAGTTAATGCAAATCAGACACAGGGATGCGATATTTCAGACTTAGTGGAATCGGTTGATTTCTAGACAATAGGAATTAAGGATCTTGTTAAAGTTGAGGATGGAGAGAGGGCGTATATGAGCTCTTTCTTCCCTTTAATTCATAATTAAATTTGTTTTCTCTCCTAGAATTTCCATCAATTCAATGTTTATCCAATGTTGGAGACTTGCATGCATCTTTGCTGATCTTGTTAGCATTTCCTTTATAAGCTGCTGGATGACCTTATTTAAAGAATTATTAAATTTTTTTCCCATTTTTATCATATCATAGTTATGTCTTATGGACTTTCTTTTCTATCTTCTTACCCTCCCTCCTTTCCCTTTCATCCCTACTTTCCTCCCTTCCCTTCTTCCTTCCTTCCTTCCATTTTCCTTTCTTCCTTCTTTATTTTTTTCTTCTATATCTCTTTTCTTCCTCCCTTTCTTTTATTCCTCTCTCCCTCCATCCCTCCCTTCTCTCTTTCTTCCCTCCCTTCCCTTTTTATTTCCTCTTTTCTTTTTCTTTTTTTGTTTTGAGGTGTTTAGGATTGTACCAGGGCCCCTTGCAAGACAAATTATGTACCACTAAGCTAAATTTTCCAAATCTAACTTTTACTTTACAAATATTGTCTGTTAAATGGGAATAATTCTATTCATACTTTAGCTAAGTCTGGGGTGTCTCTTTGGAGGCCTACTGCAAAAGAAACATTCATTTTTTTTCCTGTTTATTATCTCTAGCTACAGAGGGCTTGCATACAAGAAACTCCTGGGACTTTGATCTTGTTCATTGACAAACTGGTTTCCAAGACCTACATTGTTCTGTTATTGTTCACACACTTCCATTTGCTTTATTTGGGATTATTTGGGTTCACTGATATTTTCATGACAGCCGAAGGACTGTGATAGTGACCTCCCAATCCCTCTGGGCTGTAATAACTTCCATCCTTTGTTTCCTGGGTCCCTCTCAGCAGTCATGCTGGAAGCAATTTTATTAAGACCAGGAAGATTTGATGTCTTGGAAGGATTCCTGGGAACACTGTCACATCAACTGCACCAAAGTCTGTATCTGGTAAACAAGGACCTTATTCATAATCAAGCAGGAGAATGAGCCTTGTCGTTGGCACAGCTGGTACACAGAACAGCATCACACCACACTCTCTCCCCTCCTTAAGAGGCCTCCACAGTGGCTGATCAATTTCCTTCCAGGAGTCACACCAAGTGGTGCCACTCAGCTGAGGATGAGCCACCCAGTGATGCTGTGCTATCCTTACTTTTTGTCTCTACAATACTATGGTGTATGTGGCTTTTAAAATCAAACCTAAACTTTTGTCAAGCAAGTGACATCTGTCATCTGTTTATTATAAGAGAGACCTTAGAAACTACTGAGAATCACTGCTCTCATGTTAATGCTTAGATTAAATCCTCACTAAGGGGAAATGGCTGCTCCCTTTGCTTTGGTTCACACACTAAGGAGGTAGGTGGAAATTAGTGTTTCCCCACCCCATAAGCCTTTCCCCCCAGCTCTGTAGGCTGTTGGTTAGAAGTATAAGCACTATGATAGTCCTGGTATTTAAAACTAGTATCTGAAGTGAGGTGATGGTTGGGAAGCCTGTGTTTTCAGCCTGTGAAGTTTGACTTAATTGCATAACTCTTGATAACTAATAAGCCACTCACGTTCATAATTTACTATAGTAAAGCAAGCTGCCACCTGATCACACACTAGGCCAAATGCAAACCTCAGTCTTAGTGAAGATTATGGTGACAAAATTGTTTATCCTTTGATTATCATAATGTTTACCCTCTTTTATTATAGTAGAACTAACTGCTAACAATTTGACTATTGTGATGGTTGTTTATTTGTCATTATATTATTATATTACCTATGTAATAATCCATAATAATCTTGGGCGGGTCTCTGAGCTTGCCTGCAGGAAGGATTGGCAAAATCTTTTTGGGATTTTGGAGAAGGGAGGAGTTCCCTTCTCCAGAGTGAGCCCTTCCCCCCTAGTGGGTGGGCCTTCCAGAAGGAGACTAATATAAGGAAGCTTAGGGGGAAGAAGATGCTCTTCCTTCCTCCCCTGGCTATGGTGCTTGAGACTTGCACTCACATCCCGCTGTTCTAAACTTCCTGGTCATTGGAACCCAGTTTCCTCGGCCTCACATTGTGGACTGAAGAGCAGCTGCTCCCCCAGGAAGCCTTCAGGCCTTCAGTGCTGGATTGGGACTGCTGAGGCATCCAGCTATGTATACTGAATAGCTACTGGTTTCTTCACCTGTGGGCCCGCAGACTGCTATTGTTGGACTGTCGTAAGCTACCGCAATAAATTCCCTTTTATTATAATCCATTCTATCAACTCTGTTTCCTCTAGAGAACCCTGACTAATACAACTATACTCAGTTTGAGAGGAACAAAAAGTGATGGTGGAAAAATAAATATTACCTTTGTTACTGATGCATGGGCATGTTCTAAGAAAGGGGAAGAGTTACCTAAGTAGTGAGTTACAGACAGAGGTGGTCTTTCAACACTGCCCTTGTGTCACAGATAGGGATTTTCTCTCCACCTTCCCTTGAGTTCCTTGCAGACTCACGTTGTCTTTTGTCTGTGCCCTTGATCACTTGACCAACGTTACTAATGCTTTGTGCTCACATGTGATGCTGGTTTGTGGATGCTGTTGGACCCACTGAATTCAGGGCCAGCCGTTCATGTCTCAGTCACACTTACAAGTATCCGATGTGGGCAGGTTCACAGCACACCATGCTAAATAAACTAAATTCTGTTCATATAATGTATAAACTGATTCATAATAAAGATATTAAAAAAAAGAAACAATTCTCTCCTAAGGGCAGGGGCATCTGCAACCTTAGGCTAACAGGAGAGGGAACAAATTGAGCCCTGTCAGGGCACTAGGTACTTCTCTCACACTCACTCTTCCAACACATCCATTCACTGAGAACATTCTTGTGTGTGCTTTGTGCTGGAGAAGAAACAGAGAGTTGAAAGAGGCAAGATCAATTCAGTGAGGCTAGAAAGATACCCTAAAAGAACTGATAGAAACAAATAAGTTATTTTGTAACTGCTTACATTTTCATGTCCTGTTATTTTAATAATAAAGAGCCTCCTCTTAAACTAAGTAATTTAAATGCAATTTATCACCCAGACATTATGGCTCCAGAAATTTTTCCTAATGTAGCTTCCTAAATGTTTCTTGTCCTCACATAATTCTTAAATTTCTAATTAACATTTTTTTCTTTCATTCATCAGCTTGAGATCACTAAGAATCCAAATTGTGTTCTGTCTCTTTCATCACCCTATATTTCATTTTGGATTTCTGGAATCTATTACTTTTTATTTACATGTACACCTACGTACACACATATATATGCACACACATGTTCATACACAAGTATATGTGCACATAGGTTCACAAAACTCATTCACTTATGATTGGAGAGAAGATTTTATTTTAGATGAGACAAATATAAGATACTGGAATGTAGTTGTCTTTGGATATTTGCAGGGGATTAAAAACTTTTTGTGGACAATTTTCGTACAAGTACATGATGTATTTTGATCACAATCCCTTCCTCTTGCTTTCTTTTGTCCCCCTTCTCATATTCCTTTTACTGAATCCATTCACCTTTCCATCTACTCTCTCTTCCACTTTGATCTCTGTCTCTTTTCCATCATCAATGAGGACATGTTGCTGGACCCAGTATTGTGCAGAGAGCTGCTGTCTATAAGAGCTTAATTGTCAAATTTATGTCAAAGAAAGACTTGGAAAAAAAACTATAGAGTATTGAATTAAATTGTTCAATAAATTATATAAAAAATTTGGTACTAGGTTATGTATTTTCTTAACTATAGTATTTATATATGAGATTACAATTTCTTTCAAGTGTGAATACAGTACCTATATGTGTGACAATGATTATCACATACATTTGTCTAATGGATTAATTATATTTTAAAATGTTATTTAGAATTTTTTAGTTTATTTGCATTGATATTTAAATTAATATATTAAATGGTTATTTTTTTAAATAAAAAATGACCATTTTTGTCTTATTAAAGAAACTGCAACAATATTTTGGGATTATTGGTACATTCGTCCTGCTAATGCTCCAGGTAGTTTCCGAATGGAAAACCCACTGCCTAATCCCCTATGGTTGCTGCCTGGCTCATGAATTCTGTCGTGTTCAAATTAACTTTGTTAAATAAATTTTGCCTGAAGTTTCCTTTTAAGACCTATAACCACAGGCAATCAGTCAACCTAGGATAAGCCAGCGACACAGACACCAACGATCTTCAACACAACCTAAAGTAGAAGTGCAGAGACCCCCTAAGACCTCAACAACGAAGCAGCCTTAATATTCACTCACCATGACTCAGGGAACAGTGTGGAAGAGGGGGAAGAAAGATTGTAAGAACCATGGTGGGGGAGAATATCCAGAGACATGGCCCCCCTCAGTAACAACATACAAAGGGGGTGGAACCCAGTTGACTCTTAGGCTATTCATAACCCCCTACCCCATGGACTGATCCAGACTACCCACAGAGGAGGATATCCAGCTGATGGGGGACAGGGAAGAGGGAAATCAGGGAACTGGGGATACCAATATATTATTTGCTCATTCAGTGTATGTAAATATGGATAATAAAGGTATAATTTATGAAAAAAAGAAAGAAAAGGAAGATGTGTTTCTTATTTACATTCCCCTCAGGACAGTAAAAGCCAGGTGTGTGTGTGTGTGTGTGTGTGTGTGTGTGTGTGTGTGTGCTGGGATGGGGATGGAGTGTGTTGATAGAAGCTAGAAGCTTGTTCACTCTGCATCTTCCCTAGCTAACAGGCTTTCTGAGACTGTTCAAAGAAACAATTTGTTTGCATTTTTACTTCCCTCTCCAATTCTTAACTTTGTCTCCCATAACTGTGCACTATATTTTCTGTCTTTTTAAAGCACACTTTATGCTCAACAAACTTCAAGAAGACATAGAGAAAAAGCACTCAACAAAATCAGGAAATAATAACTATCCCAAACAGGAAATGTAACTGAGAGATTGAAAATGATTAAAAATGCAAAATGAATTCTCAAGCTGAAAAATACAGCAAATGAGACTGAAAAAAAGAAGGAAACATCAGCATTAAAATGGAACAAGCAGAGGAAAGAACCTGAGAATTCTAAGTAGATAGTTTGAGACACTGTTGAAGTATCAGAAAAAAGTGGAAAAGAATAAACAAAGGAAATCTCTGAGTGTTGCAGAAACTTGGGTTCAAGTCAGCCACAATCCAAGATTTTCTCTGAGGGGTTGGAGAACTCAGGCTTATTAATACAATCAAGCCCAAAGGGGTTAGCACTCCAAGATCAGGACTCGAGCTCTGGGTGGTCAAGGTTTATATAGACATTTTGACATCATGTAGGATTCTTTATATTATTGGTGGGTTTCGGAGCCCCTGTCTGCATGACCAAGGGCCTTGAGTGGGAATTATTTTTTCTTCAATATGCAAGTTTACAGAAGCCAAAGGTGGTTAGCTTGAGGAATCTTCCTTGCAGCTGTGCCGTGAAGATAAAGCAATGAAAAACAGAATGAGTTACTAAATAGAAACTGTAAATCAGGATGTGGCCTTGAAGCAATATACAGACTGAAAACCAGAACATGGCCTGGGGGCAAGGGGCTTCAGAGCCTTGACATTTTCTGAGTTAGATTTTCTGGCTGAAAGTTTCCCATCACAAGAGGAGTGGATGACATAAAAATAAGCGTTATTGGATTATGGGAGCTTGTAAAGGAGATAAAGGAGACTGAATGATAGAAAGGTAAATTAAAAATATAATAATGAAAACTTGTCAAGTTTGGAGAAAGATATAAATATTCAAGTGTGGTTTATTGAAAGTCAAGACTAGAGCTGAGGATGTCACTCAGTAGTAGAATCTACCATGTGTGACAGTAGTAGTAGTAGTAGTAGTAGTAGTAGTAGTAGTAGTAGTAGGCTGTCATGTGTAAGACATTGAGTCTGATACCCAGTACCATAAAAAGAAGCACAAAGGGTAAGAAGGCTGAGGAGAAAGGAATAAAATATCAGCAAGGGTAAATAATCCTGAAATAAGAAAGAAAAAAAAAGAGAAATAAATAATATATAAGACTTTTAACAAAGCTAGTAGAAACTTTGTCAGCATAGACCTTATAATGCCATATAGGCTAAAAGACATTACATTATTAATTGAAAATAAATTTTATTAAGTGTACTTAAGGTATATAACTGAATGCTATGAGACATGTAAAATGATAGAAAAGATAATCATAGTGAAGTCAATTAATGTACAATCATCTCACATAATCATTCATTTCCCTCTATGGCAAGAGTTGCTAAAAGCTCATTTAGCATGAATCATAAATACAGTTTAATTTTACTACCTCTAGTTGGAATACCGTTAATCAGATCTCTAGTTGCTCACCCTGCAAACATCTATCACTCCGCCTCATAACTATTGCTTTATTCTCTGTCATTTAGATTCTCCATGGGAGACTTCATACAATACCCTTCTTTCTATCTCTCACTTCCTTTCTCTCTCTATCTCTTTTTCTTCTTTCATCTTTCCTTCCTTCCTCATCTTTCTTTATTCTGTCTTTCCTTCCTTCTTCCTTTCTTTCCATTTTGTCTTATTTCACTTAGCACAATGTCGTTCACACTCATTCATGTTATGAAAAAGGGTATGGTCTTTATTGATTTAATTTTTTTTTTTGTTTTCAAGGTAGGGTATCACTATAGACCAGGCTAACATGGCATTCACTATGAAGTCTCAGGCTGGCTTCGAACCCAAGGCAATCCTCCTACCTCTGCCTTCCAAGTGCTGGAATTAATGGTTTGTGCCACTACACCAGGCATTTGTTGTTGTTGTTTCTCTCCAAATTCTCTTAATTAAATTCCTGTAAAGTCAGGCAATGAAAGAAGCAAAAGAAGCTAGTGCCAGGAGTCAAATATGGAATCTGCTGATCCATAGTCAGACACATTGTCCACAGACAACTGGCCCTACACAGACATAATATTTTTCTGGGATTAATGATATCCAGTTGTAACTATGCACCAATTTCTTTATCCACTTGTTCATGGTGAGTCACTATATTGTTTCCACATCATAGTTATTGTGAATAACTCTGCAATGAATCTGGGAGTGCTGCTCTGTTTAAGGTAGTAGTTTCATTTGCTTTGGGTATATTTTCAGAAGACTGATTACAAAGGGTGGATTATTTCTGGAAGGACCTATGCCATTATATTGGACCCACCTACAATAGCTCCTTTGCTTCAGTCCCACTTATTAAAGATTCCAATTTTAAATATTCCAATTACACCTGAAAAGCTCTTCTGGCAAACAATATACAAAATAAATGGTATCACTTCACCTTTCCATTTGATGGACAGAAACAAGTTAGATTCCTTTTATACGCATGGATTGAAGGTGATGCAATGTATGGATTGAAATTGTTTTACTTACCACAATCATACTTGGCGAAAGTCATTGGATACAAAATCCCATAGATGTAGCCTAGTAAATTTCAATGATTGATTTTTCTCAGTAATTTATTTTGTCATTTTACTTATATCTCAGTTTAATTCTGTGGTGGTTTTAAGGAAATGCTCCCTTCCCCAGAGGCTCATGTATATTCAATACTTGGTCCCCAGCTGGTGGCAATGTGGGAAAGTGGTGGTGCCTTCGTGAGGTGGAGTCTTGTTGGAGGAAGTCTTGGAGCATTTTTCCCGCTTTGGCAGCAAAGAGAATGTAATTCATAAACCTCCAATCACAGGAAGTACAAGTGACTATCCCCTTCCTGTCCACCTGGCTGCCATGCTCCGAAATCTATCAAGTTTCTATCAATCACAGAAGCCACCAGTCCCATGGGCCACTTTCCTGCTTGTCACTGAGTCCAGGAGGGCCATCCAGGCTGTGTTCCTGGCAGACCTAGGACACAAGTCTCCTTTGAAGGATGAACATCTAGTACTCTCTGCCACCCTTGCCAACACCTCTTTGAGCTACATACCAGTTTAGGATTAGATCGACTGGCCCAGCTGACTTTCTCTTTCCCTTATAGCACCTTTCATCAGGTCTTGAGGACTGTCCCAACCTCCTCTACCTCTCACTCCAGTTCTTCAAGCAGATTTTTTTCTTTAGAAAATCCTTGTATGTCTAATATTACCTTGGTGTCTGCTGCTCAGAGGACCTGGATTACTTTCTCCTTATTTCAATGGTTTAGAGTGATCCCAGACAGATCTAATATCAATGGCATTTTTGATTATTTTAAATCTCTTTGCCATTTAAACTGACAATTTCAGGTGCTATTTAAAACCTTTTCATGTTCTCAAAAGTAATCTAATTACATCCTTGGGATAGAAAATATCAGTCATGATATTACATGTTTTGGCTTAGCCTAATAGAAGGTCTCTTTTTAAAAAGAATGGTGGGATACTTTTGTTTAACTGCTAAACTCATCATCATGGTTCATTACATATGCTATCGTTTGAATAGTTTTAAGTTGAGTGTACTAGATGGTTTCCTGGATAATTTCTCCGAAATGGAAGATTGTATTAACAGACTTCATTACTCCTCACAAAGCCATGTCAACTTAGCACTGTGTAAGATGGGATACCCATAGCAGCAATATGGATATAGTTAAAAACAAGAGCATATTATAAAAATAAATATTTTAATGGAGATTTTTGAAACAGTTTCTACTTTGATTTGTAATTTTAGAGCTCTCAGATGAATTTGGACTACACTAAAGAAATCAAATCCCCTATGATAATCAATTTTTCTCATGATAGTATTACATTTTCCTTGGTGTGGGTGGGACACGTGTCAGATTTCTCCCCTTCATTCCACCATAGTGTATATGCCAGAAATACTGCAATGAACCTAAATGACTGACTAAATCTAAAGGTCATGTAAGGCTAGAGAATTCCTTACAGAGTCCACAAAGGAAACTAGCATTGATTATAACGAATTTATTGTATCGTGTTTAATTGCCAGTTTTCAGGAATCATATCTTAAATCTCAATCAATCAGTATTGAAAAGTTAAGCATTGTTAGGCAGTAAGAAGCAACAGCATGAGAAATCCACCTTAGAGACAAGAGAAAATAGTCTTTTTCTCTAGTGCTTAGCTGCCAGTAGTGCACCCTTCTCCTTCTTGTTCTGGCTTGCCACAGCCCACGCTATATCATCGATCATTTGTCTGTCTCCTCTCTATCAGTGATGACCCTCGCAGTATCTTGCTTCTCAGTTATTTGAAGTCATGATTATATTTCAATTTTGACCCACTTCCTCAATCAACCCTTTGTGAAACTCTCTTTGGAGAATACTTCTAGTTTACGCTATATTTTGGGTACTCAACTCATCTATGATTTTCTTCTCCTCTTCTTTTGGAAGTGTTTCTAGTGAGCCAGACACAGGGGTGGTTCATCTCCTTCCAGGATGTCAGTCATACTCTCATGTCTTGTGAGTGGAATATGTGAATGACTGTCTCACATCTATAGTGGTTTGTGTGGGTTAATCAGTGTAGAAAAACAATGGATAATCCACTGGATTTAAGATATGACTAGATGTCTTGTGTGGTCTACTCATTTCCTATTCCATGCTGTCTATGACAAAATTTAACCTAAGAAGCATACCTTAGGCTATTGGATACTCTATTGTCCTGCATTAAAGTACATGTGTCAGACAAATTACCTGGTCTTTGCTCAATAAAAGCTGTCACTGCTATGAAAAGCTTTCAAAGGTTGTATCATTAATAAAATATTCCAAACCAAAGACATTGAAGGCTTGATTATGGCTTGCTGTATTAACATTAACCCAACCAACTAATAGAATTATTGAGGCTAAGTTCTATATCCTTTACTTTCTTCAGATAGTTTCAGGTCTTGATAGCATAGAGTGAATGTTAGGATTTAATTCACTGTGGCAAGGTGTGATGGGAGGAATTATTAAACGTAACTTTTTTTTTTTTTTACTATGGAACCTTGCAAGTCAACATCATCCTAATTTTTTTGTTTTTTTGTTAGGTTCACAGAACCAAAGAGATTGTAGCAATTATCTAGTTTATGGAAATCAAATACCCAGAATTTTAAAAATAGAGATGTCTATGTAGTAATACTTTTAAATGAAGATTTGATTATAGATGTGATTTTATTTTAATATAACACTGGTCAATATTGTTTCTCATAAAGGATGATACATATTATGCTTTTAAAGTTTAACTAATGTGACTGGGGAGATGGCTCAGAGGGGAAAGTACTTTCCCTGCAAGTGTGAGGACTTGAGTTACCATGACTAAATTCTGGGGTTTGCTGCCTGCTGGTTACCCCATTGCTAAGAAGGCAGACACAGGATGATCCCCAGGGTTTGCTGGCTAGTTAGTCTAGCTGAATTTGTAATTTCTGGGTTCACTGAAAGATTCCCCATCAAAAAATGAGGTAGAGAGTGATTGAGGATGGTTCCTGACATTGACCTATATAACCTGCACACACATATGTACATATCTGCACACATGAGCATGTGCGTATTCATCCACAGGCACAAGCAGATGAATAAATGATTTGTTCATTTTGAGCCAGGATCTCATGGAGCCTAGAATTTCTTCAAGTTTTTCATGCAGCTGAGTATGATCCTCCTCCCAAATGCCAGGATTGCAGATGTGTGACCCAACAACCGGTGTGTGGAAGCGGTTGCACGCTTTGCTAGTCCATCCAATAACTGTGTCATAATATGGACTGTATGCAACTGTAGCCTAAATATACAATCTTTGCTTCTGAAATTGCATGTTTGCAGTATTTTCCAAATCATCATGAGAGCAGAAATAGCAGCGTCTCCTACAAACTCTCTACTCATTCCAAAAAAAAAAAAAAAAATCATTACACATTTTGGCTCCACAAACTCAAGTTATTTTTTCACTGCACCAGATTACTTGCTTTGCGAATGGTTAGCATTTTTCTGCTGTGGTCTTGTGGTCTAATATTAATACATTTTCACAATGCAAACCTGATGGGTTAGATCATTTTGCTAGGTTTGTATCCCTAGGGGCATCTAACCTATGTTGCTTGTTTTAATTAAATTACCACATTTTCCAAGTGATTAAATTACTGAATAATGAAGACTTATGGGACTAAATTTTAATGCACCATACATTAATATGAGCAATGGTGGAGAAATACATGATTTTACTTTAAGTAAAATCTTTTAGTAAAAAACGTTAATTTCTTGTGGATTTTTTTTTGCAAGAGTAAATGAGAGTTTCAACACTGCAGAGTCCTGATGCCTTTAATGAATGAATAGGAAAGTGCATCTTTGTAAACCTTTAAAGATCTTGAAATATGAATGGTGATTTGGGGTTGGGCCAATATCTTTGGAGTAGTCCTACCAGCTGACTCACTTCCTATTTGACTTTGCCTATCTGATGTGTTGATACTGTCCACATGCAAGGTGTATGTTGCATCAGGATGTCAACCTATCAACCCATCAATAGGAAGAGTCAAAGTCCCAAATGATTTCCCCCAAACAGAAAAGAATATATCTTGAAATGTACCTCAGAAATATGTTCTAACACACGGCTGTGAAGTTAAAATGCAAAAACATACACAGCTGTAGTAAATGTGCACACTTCTTCCAGAATTTTGATATGTCATTAACAGCTAAGGTTATTTCGGTGATTCACTTTTTGTTTTGCTGTGAAGTGACAACTTTAATCTACAATCATATAGTTTGTTGCCTTCCCTTGAGATTACTTCAGTAGAGCATAAGGATGGTGAGTGTATTGAAGGAGTTCTGTTGACTTTCGGCTGAAGTTAGAAAAAATAGACTTGAACGAAAAATTGAAGGAATTTTGTTTGCTTATGCTGAAGTTAGAAAAAAAAGAGACTAGAAAGAAAAAAAATTAGTCTAGCATATTTGGAGTTTTGACATAGTGTTTTAGTTTTATTTTGACATATTGAGAAAGAACACTAAAAATTATCAGGAAATTTTTGTTTTGATTTTATTCAGTGGTTGAGAACTAGTCTAGCACAGGGAAGTGAGTATGTGTGGTGTGGGTTCAAACCCTTGCACTTTCTCGCCATCTGTAGTGATCAACAGTTTTTAATGTCTGTCTAATAGGGTTATCAGGCTGTATCCCAGAGGATTGTTGTGATTAAGTGAAAAGATGAGCTTGACATGCTCCTCAGTAAACGAGAGGAACTTTTTCTTTTCTTTCTCCCTCTAGTAACTTCCACCATATGTGAGAAATACCAAACCAGTTTTTTTTCTTTTTAATTTTTTCCCTCCTCTTTAAAGCCTTAAGGTATTTAAGGAAAATACTGCATTCGATTCTGAGATGAAAAAAATGCATGCATTTGGGCTATTAACTTTCTACTTAAGAGATTTATTCCCTGGCTCGTTTAAATATTTTGAGAAACATACTGTTACGTTTAAACATGAAATCTGTCTCTCCTATATTTGGTGAAGTTTCTTCCAGCTTCCTGTCTTCAAGTTAGGGAATGATGAGGTTGAAAGCATTCTGGTCTCAAGACACTGACATTTCTGAACAGACCACGAAAGTTCATTTGACTTCTCATAAAAGCCTCAGAACCTTCAAACGCAAAACATTTGGCCAAGAGGCTTAGTCAAGGGACACAATGCTAGACTCTTTGCTGTGCCATTTGTCAGACTGATTTGTAGACTCCAGACTTAAAACTTGACTCTTCTCCTCAGACACCACATGCCATTCAGAGGGCCTCATTCCATGGGTTTGTGTTCCTTTCTTCCTGTGACTCACTTCCTGTTCTGCCCAGCTCCATATCATCCTATTTATTTTTCCAGTGATTTCTTTCTACTTGAAGGCATATTTTTCATAATTGGGACTTGTGGGAAAGAAATACAGAATTTGACTCATTTAGAGGAGGTTCAAATTATAGTTTTAACAAATATTTGCCCCAAATAATATCAGCAGATTGTCATGATCTTAGTGTGTCTCCGGTAGGCAATAGGTTCTGTCTTGACCTCTCAGTATAAATAAATAGGATCTCATGGTGTGTAACCATGGAGAAATCAAGAGTTTACAAACATTTATACACAGTTATAGAGCTTCCCTGGAGGAAAATGGATGCAATTGAAGGGAAGATAAATTATCTTTAAAGATGTTTCTCAGATTGGATGTTCTTAATAAATAACGGTTCTACACATTTTCTTTCTCAGAGCCAAATTCCACTGTTGGTTGTTGGTCTGTTCTGTTTGCTCACGGAGGGAGGTCTGCACGGAAAGTATGTGATTGCCTCAACTTAAAAGAATTTAGAAAAAGAAAAAAAAAGCATTACTGTGAAGGTTTGTTCCTTTCTCATCAATCAATGAGTTTTTATTGAGCTCTTACTATGTGAGTATCCAGGGTAGGACTTTATTAGGGGACAGGCACATGGAAAAAAACAGACAGCCACACAGGGCAGCAGATGAAATAAATTATACCAAGTGATCACGTATTACTGCAGAACAGTGGTTCTCATCCAAGACCATTGGTGTGTGTGTGTGTGTGTGTGTGTGTGTGTGTGTGTGACTGTGTGTGTGTTATCTGAGTGTGTGTATGCGCTGTGTGTGTTTGTGTGTATGTGTGTATGTACTGTGTGTATGTGCTGTGTATGTATGTATGTGCTATGTGTATGTGCTGTGTACATGTTGTGTATGTGTGTGTATGTGCTCTGTGTGTGTATGTGTGTATGTATGTTCTGTGTATGTATGTATGTGCTATATGTGCTCTGTGTGTATGTGCTGTGTGCATATGTGTGTGTATGTGCTCTCTGTGTGTATGTGTGTATGTGTGTATGTGATGTGTATGTATGTGTGTGTATGTGCTGTGTGTATGTGTATGTATGTATGTTCTGTGTGTGTGTTTATGTGTGTATGTGCTGTGTGTGTGTATGTAAGCACAGAGTCTTCAGCCTAGCTGACTATTTGCTGTTCCATACATCTATCTGCACTGCTGCTGCTAACCTCAGACACTGGAACTCAACTTCATTGGCCTTTCAGTGTGGGATGAAGACCAGCACTGTTTAGTGCAAGATTGGGACTGCTAAAGTCTCCAGTGTTGTTGACTAGGCAGCTACCAGACTCTGACTCCCCAGCCTGCAAATACCTATTGCTGGAATGCCCTTCCCATGTTCTGTAGCTACTCAAAAAGTCCCCTTTATAGTACATATTTATTCTATTGCTTCTGTTTCTCTACAGAACTCTGACTAACACACAGTTATGGAGGAGATGATGATCAAAGTAACCATAGCAGGTTGTTGTAGTCAGCCGCACACTGTTGGGATGAATCTCCCCACCAGTTTATGGGAAGAAATTATTTATTGAAGCTACAGATGCAGGGCAAGTTCCATAATGGGGAAAGAGGCTGCCACCACCAAACACCTCTCACACAAAACAGCAAACAGGCAGGAAGAAGAGAGATTTTTCTCCCCTTTTATGTAGCTTTAGGGTGGGGTCTTGAAACTCTATCCCACTTGTTGACTTCCCGAGTCTCTGGTATTTCCTTTCTGTATTGCCTTCCCAGTTGGGAATGTTAATTTCTAACTTCCCTGAGCTTCCTTGCATCCTGCTCCCTGCTGAGAGGGCTGCCTTCCTGTGATAAACATAAAAGACCCACCAACGATAATTAAAAAAAAACAAGTTGACAACCAAACCTAATCATCACACTCAGAATACTTGTTCATGTTCCCTCCATGTTGTGATTTTTCCATCCTGGGTCTCCTTTCTAATCACTTTATTTCTATTGCTGAGTTGTTGCTTTCTGAATGGCCAGGGCTGTGTTACATACTAATTTTTATTTCCAACACATCAGGTTCACTACAAGTACATACTTGCTGATATTACTGACAAAGGCATATGAAAGTGTCTGGAGTTCTCACATACCAAATGTGTCCTTACCCCCTTTCACATCCTCTGTCTAGTGGCAGGTTTTCCCTTGAAGCGTGCATTTTCCTTGTAAATATAGAAAGGCTTTACTCTTTTTTTGAAATCCTGGGTTCTCATAGCTAAGAGATGTGGTGGTATCACAGCTACATATAAAAATTTATACTCCCCCCAAATTTATAAAATAAATAAAAAAAAACCTATTTAAATCTTCATATGATATCCAAATAAATTAATTAAGAAAGATGAAAACAATTAGGACTAGTCTTTATTAATATAAAGAACCATGGTCTATTTTTCTTTATTTTTTAGTGTAAAGTTAAATATGAAAATGCAGAGGGTTGACAATAAACTGGAAAGAATTTTAGTAACAGAGGAGAGAACAGTGGCTTAATTTAATACTGAAGGTTGCATGTCATCTGCACAGATCAGATGCAGAACCTGAATCCCCAATGTGCTCACATAGGCAGGGTCTGTTTTTGTTCATTTGTTATGAACTATAGCACTTATGAAATATGTGTGTGCACTTATGAATTCCAGGTCAGCTAGGGCTATAGCAAGACCATATCTCGAGAAAACAAATGATAATGATAATAATAATTTAAAAAATATAAAATGGTTATTATGCTAACAAACAATTATATCTTTGTTCTCTAATTTAAAGGAGATTTTTATGTATAGAAAAAATTAATGCAAGCCTATATCCCAGGAATTGGAAGGCCACGGCAGGAGGATTGTAAATTCAAGGGCAACCAGGACAATTTAGAGAGATCCTGTCTGAAAATAAAAAGTAAAAAGAGAACTTGGGTCATAATCCAGTGCTTGGTGGTCTAATATGTATGACATGATAGGTTCAATATGGGAAGAGGAGAAATAAAGGATGAACATCATCTTTTACATTCCATCCTATGTATGTGCTGAGCCGCATTTGCCAAGGCGAGATGGGAGTTTTCTCAGACGCAGTACGGCATCCTAACTGCAGAGTTTTTAACTATATTGTTCATGACCCAATTTTGTAGGTCCCATTATTAACGAAGCTCAGAGATGACTGTTCCTCTCTCTTTTATGTTTATCATCAAGTGTCTCTTCAATATTGGATGGACATACATTGTTAGATTTCCAATAAAAATTTAAAGGCATGCAAATACTTTCTTGTTGCTCCAGGTTTGCTATGCATTATTCATGAGTATACACACTTCCCTCTGCAGAATTATTGAATTATAATGCTTGCACAGTTCATGATGAGCAAGTGACCAGAGGGATTAAGGAATGAGGCTAGAGTTGACTGGAGCTGCAATAACAGTTGAAATAACGGTGTGCATTCTGGGCAGATTTTCCCTCTCCTCTCACTGCCTAATTGAGAGAAGCGTTAACGCAATGAAGAGTGCCGAAAGCAAAATGCCAGCTCTGTGAAACAGGAAACAGATATATCCAATTAGTATTTTTGGTTGGATTATCATCTACAATACAGCAGAACAAATGTTGCTGCTTTGCCTGTACTATGGTTAGTCAGACAAGAGTGATGGTGTAATTGCACCGAATCAGGAGAACTTGCGGTCCTGGATGTGCAGATGTCAAGGGTGCCAATTGCTAAGACTTGAAGAAAAATACAATATATCTTGGTTTTTGTCATTTTATGTTTATGATGTCTATGTCTATGAGAAATATTGATTCCCCACATTTTGCTAGTGCCTTTAAGATTTAGCAGAGTCAAACCTTTCTTTTGAGAAGTGCTGTGGTCA
>PVHP010025716.1:0-25262 GCA_004024765.1 Zapus hudsonius | reverse complement strand
ACCTTTTGAAAACTGAGAAAGCAGCCTAATGGCTTCTGGAATATTTGGAAACAAAACTGAGCTTGAAGAGAAAAATCAAGAGGAAAACTTGTGTGTGTAGCATCCTTACTTAATAATTCTGTTGGAAATGGAGAGCCTGAGATCTAACAAATACCTTTGCAAATGTCATTGCACTTGTTCACACTAACCTTTGGAAGATTTGTAACCAGGCCCATGGCTCTGAGTAGGTCAGGAAGTGTGATGTGTTGGTGCTTGAATGGAGTAATAAAACACCAAATCTTTTCTGAGGAATTTCATGGTTTGTAATGTTATAACAGTTGAGCTAGCTAGAGGATTATTCCCTTTAGTTTTACTTAGTATTCTTAGGTGGGAATTATCTCTTTCTAAATCAATACACTATATATACACAGAAATATCCAGTGCACACATCCAACTGTGGTTGGAAATTAGCATAAAGAAATGGTTTGTGGGAAAGAAAGAGTCCCCCGTCAATAGACGATGGTGATATTAAGGGTAATAATAATATCAACCAATATTTATTTATATTAAGTTATGCCAAAACTGTTCTGGAATTATTATCTATAACCCAATGACCACCCTACAGAGTAAACACTTGTAATTCCTATTAACATAAATTAAGGGCACTGAGGAGTAGAGGTATAGGGCAATTTATTCAAGGGTGCTGATCTTCCAAGTGGACTCTGTGTAATTTAAACTGGACATGTAACTATGGAGTCCATGCTCTTGATAGCTGTACTTCATTGCCCTTTGGGTGTTACTTCTCCTTTCTGAGTAAACATAGCCAAAGTCCTTTAAATTTTTTTTAGGTTACTTCAATGGCCTCTGGCACTTGTCATCAACACTCCCTTGAAGTTGTTTTCTGCATTAATTGAAATAATATATTTAAAAGCACTTTAAAGATAATTGCCTCTTCAAATGCGAGGTATTATACATTGTATACAATGGCTAGCTACACAAATCAATGGTCCATTAAATGGTCAGCAAAGAATATGCTTGCTATTCTAATAAACTAACACAATAACGGGCTTTTTTTTTCTCCTAGCTGTACACACGTTAGCTCTTCCCAGAATTCACAAGCCAAGTGGAGGCTCAAACTGCCTCTGAACACAGTTATTTGGAGATACATAGCATATTTCTGGAAGCAGGGAGTAACTGCTGTAATTGTTTGCACATGCAGGCATTGTCTCAGATATGATTTTGCTATTTCAGAGCTTCTCTTGTCATAACTATCAAAATGACACAAGCTGTATGTTTTTGTAATCTCCATATTTGACGCATGAAAGAAGATTTAATTCCTGTTTGAATAAACAACATAATAAGGTTATTGAGATTAGAGACCATTACTATATAAAATTATGTCTAAGTGGCAGATATAATTAACATTGGATTGTAATTACACTAATTACAAGTCACATTAAGACACTCCAGTAATGACAAAGTGAGAACCCTATAATTGAATGGAATAAGTAGGGAAACAGGCAGCTCACACTAATTACCTAAATGAGCTAATATGTCTTCAGAGTGACAGTCATGTTCAATGTTTTTACGCAGACAAGGCGGTTGAGTGAGGTATTTTTAATTTTTGTGCTAATTTTCTTCCTTTATTCTTTCCAGGATCTATTTCAAATCGTCATCAGCTATGGAATTTCTCTCTTGAACCAAAGAAAACAAAAACTGCAATTAGAGCTTTCTGTAACCTTGTTAAAAGGGGAGCATATATGGCAATGATCACATAACAGGTATGAATCCATGGGTGATGTGGGGAATACTCCTGACACTAGCTGGCTCCTTGGACTGGGTAACACTCTAATCTTTCCCTTTTCATTGTGGGGGGATGGCTTACATATCTAGCACTCCAGCTTACTGTGTAATTTGCAGCATTGAAAACTATCATGTTGTGTGTTTTGAAGTACCAAGCATGGCTTACAGCAGGCAGCCTTGGCTCTGCAAGACCCTGGATAGTGATAAAACCTGAATTATTCAAAACAATTAGAATGAGCATTGCACTGGAACTCACATTTCAGCCTCAGCTCTTATGTGAGAATATAAACTAGTAGAGGAAGATGACTTCGTGGTCCTGTGAAAATTGTTTATTTTGGATATGTCTTTTCTCCCTCACAGCAGTTTTCCTTTGAGCAGTGCAGCTCAGGTGGGAAAGGAAATAGCAGAAACAGACTGCAGCTATACAAACCTTTCTTCAAAGATTTTGTTAAGGCAGGGGATTCAGTATGCAGAAACAGAAGCGATGCACCTAAGTTGCTTACCAATGCTGAGCACAGCTCTCCTTTCTTCTGTGTGGGAGAAGAATGTATCAGGTATGGCTCCTTTAGCAGCTTTGGACCTGTTCTGTCTGTTCCATGATTCCTTAGATTAATGGAAATGGGAATTGCTTATCTTAGTCCAGAAGCCGTAATTTCACATCAAAGAAATCAGGCATATAGGAGTTAGTATAAAGCAATAAACCAAATGTGTAAAGCTGATTAGTAAGTGGAGGCTATGCTAGTCCAAAAATGGCATTGTGACCCTCCTATTCTATTCATTTCTGACATGTAATTCAGAAATAATGACCTTGTTTTCTTGAAGTGTTCCACTTGCAGGGTCATACAATTCCTTCAATCAATCACTTTTTAGTTAAAAATGGATTTAATGTTGAATTGGAATTAGTGTTATACTCAATTAATTCTGTAGTTATACAAACTCATAAAATCAAGCATTAGGGTTTAAAATAAGATGATGTAGATTGAAACAAATAGTGTTAGAGGCCAGCCTCCTGCTAATGGCCATGCAAATCAGAGGCAAATGAAGCGTGGCTTGCTTATCTAACATGAAGGAGTACGCTGGCTCACACTGGGTCTTTAGTCTGCTTTGACACATGGCATGTGTGATGGTTACTTGCAACTCCTGGATCTCTGTGACCTAAGCAACATGAAAACTTATTTCATGTCACTACCTCCTTGTAAGTGAAATAGCTAGCTTGGCAGCGCAGTCAGATACCTCAGAGCAGGGTTGGCAAACTTTTTGTGGAAAGGGCCAGATAGAGAAGGCTTAAGATTTTCTGAATCACATATGGTCCCTGTCACATATTTTTTCTCATAGCCCATTAAAAATGCAAAATACCCTTCTATGTACACTATATATATAACTATATATATAAATACATATATAGTTAATATATATATTTAATATACAGGACTATATACTAACAGGCTGCAGGCAGAATTTGGCCCACAAGCATGCAAGTTAGACTCTAAACTTCACAAATGTATGTTGTTCCTTATTGGAAACTAAATAGAAAACGTCTAAACCATCACTTCTTAAAATACTGAAAAATAAAATGTAGATCATATATTTTCAAAATATATACTACAAACAAGTTACTTCCATTTATATTTATATAGCTCGCTACACTATAATCATATAAGTTTCAGAGGGAAAGAGTTACAAATGCGAAATTAATAAAACTAGAATGAACTCTAAGATTGTTAATATAAGAAGATACTTAAGTGCAGATGTAAATTGTGATATACATATACACATAACCTGTCCCCTATTCCATCCCTCAATACATAACAATTCTATTGCTCAAATCATGACTTCTCAATATCAATCTTCAGGAAAAAAAAGAGATTTTTGAAGGAATGATTGACTCTAGAACAAGGGTCAATGGATTCCAGATTTTTTTTTGTTTATTTGCTTGTTTGAGAAACAAATAAATTCAAAATGATTGGATTATGTGAAAAAGCTTCAGATACCAGTTTGAAGAACCTCCTTCTGATAAAAATCAGGGATGATTTTAGGCGTACAGACGAGGGCTGGTTACTGTATCAATAGGTGCGGAATAACCATAATTTATCATGGGCAAAGGAGTAGCAGGCAAGAAAGAGTGTGTGCGGTGGTGGGTTGGGAGAGATGTCCATGCTTATAAATGGAAAACATCTTAATTATAGCAGTGGTTTATACCCAGAGGGGAAAATCCTTCATATTTCGACCTTGTGTTTCTGTTCTTACTAAACACTGAAGACAGAGCCTCGATTCCCCTCCAGCACATGTGGATGTGTAAGGCTACAATCTTGCTAATCACATCCACTCCTCCTGCTCTGAGGCCAGCACTGTCTTCAGATAATTCCCTAATGGAAATTTACATATGCAATTCTCTTAAGACCCAGTTCATTTCTGAATCTTATAGACTCCCATGGGGTCACTAGAGTAGATCATGTGGAATTCTTATTTTCACTAGTACAATTTTTTTGACTATAATTCAATAGTTACATTCTCAAAACCCAAGGCAGATTTCTGTGCTTGAAAACTCCTTACCTAGACCTCTGTCTCTCACCGACTGCTGTTCCATGTACTATGCTTCAGGGAATAACCATTCTGCCAATGGTAGCTGTGTGTAATCTTGCTATGAGATAATCTGTTTACTTTGTTCTGGTCCAGATTGGACTGTTGAATCCTGGCCCCCACTTTAAAGTCCATTTTGTTTTGTTTCATTGTTTTGAGACAGAGTCTCATAACCCAGATAGTTCTGAACCTCACTATGTAGCCCATGCTGGCTTGGTACTTGTTTGTGGTCATTCTCTTGCCTCAGCCTCCTAAATTCTGGGATTATACATATGAGCCACTTTACCCAGCTCAAATGTTCATTGGTACCTATCAAAATCTCTGATTAGCATGTGGTGGTCCCTTCAAAGCCTCATGCTTCCCTCTCTCTTTGTTCCCCCCAAACTAGCTGATGTGACCAATGAAGTCATCAGATGTAGACCCAATCTACATCTTTCTGTTTCAGAAGCAGCACTGACTAAAACAAGGAATGTGTGATATTACTCCTGCCTCCATATGATTGTTTTGGAATCAGTACCCTCAAATAAGCATCGGATGAAGTTGTGACTGCTGGGCTTCTCTGTTAGTCCTCTAGTACATCTATGCCAAGAAATCTACGAAAAGAGTTGCACGTGTGTTCCCTATGAGCTGTGCCTCCCGCCTCCACTTCTCCCCTTCCCTGCCTCCGAGTGTACTATATCCAGAAGATGGGATTCTTTCTGTGGTTTTCCTTCTGTTTGAGCCCCAGTGTCATGGTTTGAGCAGGATTATTTTCTCTCTACTGCTAGTGCTTTCTATCCAAGAAAAGATGCTTAACCTATACATAATATTGCTCTGAAGTTAGAAGTACCACTTGCATTCCTGGAGAAGTATTTTAAAATATGATGTCTTTTCCACCTTAAAAAGTAAAACAGTTTTGAAATATAGTGTGGAATGGGTTGTTTCATCCGTGTTGTGTTATGTCCAGTCTTTGGGGACCTTTCAGGGATCTTTCACTGAGTCCACCTTTGTTACCCATCATGCTTTCCTGCCGTCTTCTCCACTTAGTCTTGAATGATGGTGGCAAGCCTATAGCAAGTCAGTATTCCCCATCCCAGCAATGATGTTTAAGGTATTATCTGGCACCATATAGCCTTCCATCTGCCAAGTGTTTCTGTAAAACGCTGATTACAGAGTCTACTCAGATACAGTGCTTTAATTCCCTTGTAACTCTCCAAACATTGTTAATAGCACAGTTCTGGAGTCAAACACTTACCTTGACTTGAATGCTGGGCAACTTATTTAACCTCTCTCAACAAAGCTGGCATAATATGAAGACAATAAGTGGACGACATGGGAATAACAATTTATGCATGTAATAAGGTTGGTAAGAACTAGTGGCATTCATAGTTTATCAAGTGATATTGTAGGAGGACACTGCACATGCAATATTATGTGTGAAGGCACTTTGCCCAGATTGTTTTTGAATTCTTAGTGTCATATTGCAAAGTATGTTATATTCCCATTTTATGAAGGAGAAAATTGGGGACCAATGTGGGTAAGGACTTTGTCTAAGGTGATCACTGAAAACAAGAGGCAGAACTGGAATCCAATTGCAAGGTTTGGCTGATGCTTAAACTGGCATATTTTGCTGTGTTCTGCTGGGCACCGTTGATAGAAGGTTTTTCTCCTAAGAAAACAAAGAGACACATTGTTTCTGTGGCATTTCCCATTTTCCTATTTCAAACATCATTTTAGTTGCCAAAGAGTTCAGATCAAAGACATAATTTATGTGTTAAACTGCTGCAGGTTGGAAAGAAAAAAAATGCATTTATCATGTTCCATCCTTTAACTCATTCGGCACAGTATATAAGCAATTTGAATGGCAGTTAGAGGCCTTAATGAAGAGGAAATATTGAATACGTTGTGTATTGGTGGTAAAGAGAGATGCATGAGCCAGAAACGACACGGTCCTAAGGAGTCTGGTGTGTGATGTATTAGGTTCTTTAGAAAATCAAAAATAATTAAATTATTCAGTATTCTGGGATAAAGAAGTATCACTAAAATGCTAAAGATTTCCTCAAAGATGATTTTCTCATTATTCTTTTTAAAATTGGTCCCTCCAATAATACCTTTTGTTCAAACCTTTTATTTTATCCCTTGATAATATCTTTTATTCTCACCATTAGTACTTGCTAATCTTTTGAAAGGCAGGATTCCTAAGACCAGGATCATGTCACACCACAACTAACACATAGTTAGTGCCCAATAGCTCCTACTAAATGATGATGACAAAAGTCCAAAATTCCCTTCTCCATGTGTAGCTAAGGATCTTGTGCACTGTGAAACTGACTCTGAATATCCACATCAGGGTCACCAGGCCCGATACTGACATGCATGCTTTTGTCTTCACTAACACTGCACCTGTAGATTTCTCAGAAATCTGGCGACCTGCCATTTGACCCACAAGGAAAGCAGGGTTGGGTGGAGCTGTGGAAGTCAGGGTGGGGAGGTTGCCTTTGGCACACAGGGCCAGAGAGTTGAAGGTACGGATCAAAGGTTGCAGACAGTTCAGAGGATTTTTTTTCCCCAGGAAATTTCATGTCAAAGGCACGAGCGGGGTGTAAGTGGTCTGTATAGGACACAAGCAGATGGACCGTGTGGTCAGAATGGGCTAAACACAGCAAGGAACCAAGAGCAACAGCTCCCCTGTTCAAGGGAGAGTGCTGAGAACTTAACCATCCATTTACCTGTGTGTCCCCATGGGTTAACAGAATCATAGGTACTACACTTGAGCTGCCAGCCTTGAAGTCATTTTACTGGGTTATTAGGGAAATATCCATAATAATTCATTGACAGATAAAAATGTTATACAACCATATGTACCATATGATGCAGAAATATCTATATTTTTTCTACAACTATTCAGAGGAGGAGAACAGATTGGGGAGAAATAGATGAAAAATGCTATTAGTGATATCCAGGTGGCAAAATTTCAGGTGATATATAGTTTCATCTGTATGTTTTCCAAGTCTTCTCTCATTAATGTGAATTACAGAAAAAGTAAACATTAAAAAAAAACAGGGAAAGAGTCCACTAGTTAGAATAAATCAAAATTAATCAGACCAGGCTTCTAATGTTCCTTTTGCTTCTGTTTCTTGTCCCTTGGGTTAGATGTTCTGTTCTTCCCCTACACTCAGTGGTCATCCCTCCTTAGCTGGGCTCGTTATCTATCTCGTAATGCCTACTCCTCTGTGTGTAGTCAAGACCCTGGCTCTCTGCTCACTGGTTTTGCCTGTCACATGTCTAGAATGGAAGAAACAGCTCTCTGGTTTTCTTCCTTTTCCAGCAGTTACTTATGATGAACATCATAGGTCTGGGCTGCAGACTGAGTTCTGGACTGAGGCAGACATCATATAGTCAGGAGATTTTCTCTTACTCAATGCTGTGCCATGCATCGCAGACCTTAAGATACAGTCAGGTCCTAGGGCCTTCCATATATGATAAAAGGGATGCTGGGATTTAGTGAAAAAATAAGAAACCAAATACTGCATCTGTTAATTTTCTTCAAAGACTATAATGTCTGCTTCAGAACCTGGAGCCTGCCTAGACCTGCAGATGTTCACACAGCTGGGAAAGGCAAAAACAGAGGAACCCACGCCTCCCATGAGCAGCCTACCTATCCATCACCGTTTACTTATGTCCTCCTTTCTGACCACACAAGAAAGCCTGGTTGTCAATTTTCCCCTCCAGCACAACACCCAAGGGCTACATCTTATTATCACCTGCCAGGTAATGGATTAGGCTTTTCATTTTTTTAAAGCCAAAATGGTGATGTTGATATCAGATAAAGAGCAGGCATGTAAGACATGTTAATATGTATACTGACATTGATATTTCTTAGTGACCTTCAGCATCTTACAGATGTCTGGCGGGGATATAAGACATCATGAGATATTGTAAGATTTTTAAGAATGTAAAAGCAAATGGAACTTGTGTAGCTCCAGATAAGATACAAAACTGTCACTCTGAGCTCAATCTGTCCAGTCCTGATTTTCAGAGCAAAGTTTCTGGAATCAATAATGCTAGACTCTGTGGATCAGGAAGTGGCGGTGGAGAGGTTGTCTTGGCACAGGTGGCTGGACAGTTGAAGGTACAGATGGAAGGTTTAAAATGAAAGAAAAATTGTAAACTGTCATTGTAGCCAGGTGAATTTTTATGTTGAACTTCAAAGAGAGAGAGAGAGAGAGAGAGAGAGAGAGAGAGAGAGAGAAAGAGAGAGAGAGAGAGGGAGTGACCTTATTTCTGATTTTATTCCATTAAGATGAATGTCGTATACTTTCTCCACTTAAGCTATGAAAGCAGAAATGGAAGTCGTGATGAGGTCTATTCAATACAGTTTCCTTTTTTTCAAGTTAGTCAAAAAGAAAAAAAATTAAATTGGTTAGAGTAGAAATAACTATAAATTCAGTGACAAAAATTCTGATAATTTTAAAAAGGTCAATTGAAATGGGCTGATTAGATTGTGCAGTTAAGTGGTTCTTAACCTACACAGTGCTGCTCTCCGCTGCCTCTGTGTGGCTTTGCGCTGCGGAAATTCATTCAGAATTCTGATTAGAGTCTTTGGGGGAGTGGTATTAGGAAGACCATCAGGCAGCCATATTTTAAATTCTGACCATTTGTTCTTTTTGCTTTTTTTGTTGCTATACTCACACATATAAATATGCACACACATACACATACTAAATAAATAAAAATAAACTTACAAATTTAACAAATAAGAAATAAGCATATTTACATCTGTCTTTTTGTATGATAGGTGATCGTTTAATTTACAATGAGATAATAAAACAACATGGTTAGATTAATTATAAATTAGAATTATTTTGCATATTTCTGTTTTTAAAATTTCATATTTTCTTTTAAAACTATCTAATTTCTTCACTTCTTTAATTCAATATTTAAAGATAAAATAACTACACAATTTATTATAGTGGCATATACATATGAATATTTTTCAATTGATATTTTCACTTATGGAAAGATTTTCATTTTGATTACTAATGTATAAGGCATAAATTGAGTATATTAGTTATTAGGTTAGAATACACACACTTTTTGTTTATAAAATTATGGAGAAGAATGTGAGTTATAGCTCACATTAAAATGAAATAATACAGGCTATGATTAGACAGCAGCTATTCTGTTCTGCCATATGGTTGGAACACAACAGAACTTAAACTTTGGGAAACTAAATAAGTAAAACAAATTTTTCTGCAACTAGACAAAAGTCTTTACGAAAATGTGACCATTTTGCAAAACACTGAGAAAATATTCAGCATGAAATCACAGTCAACAATTTTAAGATTCCATTTCCTGTGGTACTTTTCAATTGGACTACCTTGCTGGTTAGGTTAGCTTCTGGCGTCTTAAAGTAAGACACCCCATACTATATTATCCCTCTACAGTTTTGGAGGCTATTTAAAATGACTTTATCTTATATATTGTCTTCTATGAAGTTTAAAAAAATGAGCAATTTTATGTTAACAATATTAGAAGAATTCAGTTTGGTAATTATGTATTAATGTAAACAGGCATTCAATTTTTGAATTAAATGATTTCCTTGGCTAATGTTTGCCCCTATAATAAATCTGTCATGCTGGAACTATGCAATTATATGGAATCTCTAAGTCTCTGCAAATGCAACATCATTTGAACATTTAAAAAATGTTTGCCAGAAAAATAAATAGCAAGCAAGACTGAAAGTAATTTGGAGAAGTCAAAAAGACACTCTCCTTCCAAGAATCTGAGTCACTATGACTGTCCCTGTTTAATCCTCACAAAGGAGTTTGTTTAGTGAATGATGTGGTAAGTATAGAGTGGATTTCAGCACCTTCCCGACACCTCAGACCTACCCAGATTCCTCTCTCTCCTGCTGTGGCCTCCCTTCCCCTTGAATGAAGAGTTGTATGCGTTGCACAAGACGACTTGATCACAGCAGAGACAAAATGTTCTGCTTCTCAGCACATTTTAATCCACAGCTGGTGCACAGATTGGCAGGGAGTATATGTTAGTTTTAGCTGTGAATTTTTTCAAGTTGAGGTTGCCTATATTTAGATCTCTGTAGTTTTAGGGTTGCAGAAAGTAAATGTTTGAATGAGAAAAATATTGACTGAAGAAAAATCCTGTTGAATAGAGGTGTTGATTTTGACCAGCCTAATATCGGCCCATGTTGAGTGAACATTTGCAATAGGAGAGATAAAATCATGGGACTTACTGGAATGAACATTTAGCCAATGACTGTGCATAAGAAACAAATCGTGTGTTTAATTTAATGTGTAAAGTGTACTAGGTTTCTTTGGAGGAAATAGTGTGTATGGAGGTTTATTTTGGAAAATGAAGCATTATCCTTTGGACACAGAGAAACTAACCCCAAACTTATTTATACTTTAAAATCTTATGTTTAAATTCATTAAACTTATGAAGTAATTATTTTATGATTGATTCAGATACCTTGCAAATCAGTTTCTTCATCTACAGGAAAGAAAACGCTATTGACATGTTTTGTTTTCTTCTGAGGCTTTTAATCCATTAAATATTATTGGGCATCCATTCAGTGACAAGGCAGTGTGGTAAGTACTGAGGCTGCTTGAATTCAACTTGATTATTGCTCTATTAGTTATACAGAAACACTATAGATCATCTACTTTCCCCGCCAGCATGCTATTCAAGCAGCTTTAATTGCAGGCTTATCTAGTAGCTGAAGTAATATTGGATGTGTAAATTTTGCTCAGAGCTCCCCTTCATTAAGTAAGGAAGGCATAGTGTATGGAATCAAGACAATAATGGACTCTATGGGATCAAATGATTATTTCTCTACCAATACATTTTTTTACATACTCAATAATCTGGATACCCCCCAGGTATCAGCCTCTTTTTTTGGCAACCCTTTCTTTTGGAGACCCCTTCAGCTCTTTTGGGAGATCTATGAATATCTTCTTAATAAATCTACTTTTGTCTTGCTCGAAAAAAGTAAACTGAACAAATCTAGTTCAATTCCAGTGCAGAGAGGATAAATGTTTTAAATAGTAATTGCCAAAGAAGCACAGAGAGAAGAATTGGGTTGTTTAGGCATGGGATACCTCATCTTAACTAAACAAAGATTAATCATTTTTACTTCACTTATACCTTATCACCATCTCAAGAGTTATAATATATTCCACATTAATCTGCAGGGGTAATAGGACATTGACTATGCATATCAAAACATTAACAGTTTTCATTCTCCTTGAACTAATAATATCTAACAATGACTTAATCTTTGGGAAGTGATAAAAAATAACTTGAGGTAGATGAGCCACCACAGTCATATGGGGGAGGCTTCATATGGAACCCCACAGAGAATGATTGGATGTACAAGGCACCCACAGCCATAGCCATCCAATCAACAAAAGATAAGCCAGTGTGACAGAAACCAACGAATCTTGACACAAAACCCCCTAAGCTCACAACACCATAGCAGCCTCAGTACTCACCCACCAACTCAGGGAATTGAGCGGAAGAGGGGGCGGAAAGATTGTGAGAGTCGTGGTGGGGGAGAATAGCAGAGACTTGGCAGCCCTCAGTAACTACACACTTGAGACATGAGAGCCTGGCTGAAGACTTGGCTATCCATGGTCCCCTACCACAAAGACTGATCCAGACGGCCCACGGAGGAGGATATCCTGATGACTAGGGATGGGGAAGGGGGGCAACAGGGAATTGGGGATAACAACTCATGGTTGGCCCACTAAACAATGTAACTCATTATGAACAATAAAGAAAAAAATAACTTGAGGTTCACAAAGAGGTTTAGAATTAATTACTGTTCAAAGAGAAAAAGTGGGCATAAACTAATTATTACATGATGCAAAAGAATTACAATATAACGACATACTATGTGATGATTAAAATATTGTGGACAGCATGACAAAAGTGTGTTTCTATTAAATTCCAAGGCTACTTGCATTGAGATCATCAGTCAACTTTTTAGAGTAAAATTCAGGGGTGTCACTTTTCCATAGGTACCTCACTTCATTCAGCAGCAGCATTGTACATGGTGACCATGGCTTCCTTTTGAAATGCCTCCTGTCATCGCCAATGTTAGCTCCAAGGACCTCCCTTTCCCTTCTACACTTCCTGCCTAGATAACCATGTTATGTACAGGTAACAGTTCAGTGATATACTAAGACTTTTTTAATGGACTTGTCCTTTGCCTAAAACCTCACACATACATCTATTCGATAGCTCTACCTAGTTATCTGAAAAGGATGTTATAATGTTCCTCTTCTTGAACTAAAACTCCAACTTCACTGACCCTCAGTCTCCAAATTTTACTTGAACATAAGCATATTTTTTGAACACAAACGTTTTAGTAAAAAATTGATAATTAGGCCATTATCTTTCATCCAACATAGTCAATTTTTTATTTGGTTTGAGGAATATTGAAATCCTTGCTTTGTTCTGCCTTAGGGCCAATAGTCACAATTTATTAAATGTGTATTTTTCTTTACAGACTAAGGAAGATCATCAGAGGGACTATGTTAAAGTCACTTTCAAAAGAATTGTTTTGAGTCTTCTTGAAATGTATCAGTCAGCCATTCTTGCTATACTTTCCTTTAATTTTCATATAAATATGAGCTTTCATTACACTTCTTTCCTGCTTTCTCTGTTTCCCTTTTTCCTTACTTTTCCTTCCTTTTCTCTCCTCTCTTTATCCCTCCTCTCATCCATCTCTACCATTACAAATGATTTCTTTCATTCTCTACCTCTCTGGAATTTGTCCTGTGGTCAGTCATTTCTGTTGCTCTTAATTCCATATTTCCTTTAACCTTATCTACCCCTCTCTCTCTTTATCTAAATAATGGAGACACTTTTGATTGACCTGAGTTAATACTTGTGGAAGATTTTGGTTGTCAATTAAAAAAATGATGAAAGAGGTTGGTTAGGAACTTTAGAGGAGAGAAAAAAGGTAGATGATGACTAAAGACTATAAAGGTTTACATTACCTCTTTTTTTCCTTTGTGTAAAAAGATTGAGAAAAAGTTGAAACTATCTGACTCATGGGTCAAGGTTAAGATTCCTCTGAGCTTGAGAAGGATGGGTGCTAGGTGATATGTTTTTGGTTTTCATTCTCTGAGGATTAGTGATATTGACAACCTGTTCATATACCTTTTAGCCATCTTTATTCTTCCTTGGAAAATATGTATTCAATTTTCAGTCAGGATATTTGGTATTTTTTTGCATTAGTTCCTCATATATTGTGAATGTTGGCTTCTCATCAGATATATCAATTGGAAATTTTTTTCTTGCTTATTTATTTGCAAGAGAGACAAGGAGAGAGAGGGGGAGAGGAGAGAAAAAGAGAGAGATAAGTGTGAAAATGGGTGTACCAGGACCTCGGACCACTGCATAGACAATCAGGATACATGTTCCACTTTGTGCAATTGACTTTATGTGGGTGCTGGGGAATCAAACCCTGGGCCAGCTGACTTTTGAAAAAAAAAAGCACCTTCAACTACTAAACCACATCTCTAACCCAATTGCAAATATTTTATCCCATTCTATGACTTGCCTTCTCATTTTGTAGGTTGTTTCTGTTGTGCAGGAGAGTTTTAATTTGATGTTTTCCTATTATTTGTATTTTTCCTTTTTTTTTAATTTTATGGCATCCCACCCAAAAATATCACTGGCAAACCAATTCTAAATGATGATTTCTTTATGCTTTCTATTGGGATAGAGGCTCAAACTGAATGCTTAAGTCTTTAATCAATTTTGTGTTAGTATCTCTACATGGTGTGATGTAGAATCCAGTCTTGTTCTTTTGCCTATCTCTATGCAATTTTTCTAACACCATTTGTTGAAGAAACTTTTCCTTCCTTGTTGCATATTCTTGTTTCTTTCTTCAAAGATTAATTGTCCATGTGCACAGAGGCCTGTTTCTGGGCTCTCTGTTCTGTTCTATTGTTAAGTGTTTGTGTGAGCGTTAGTACCATGCTGCTTTCAGTAGGATAGCTTTGTAATGTCACTTAAATCGAAGAGTGTGACAATTCCAGAGCTCCTACCATGGTTTCATGCTTACACACTTCATTGATGTCTAATTTGTGTGTCCTCATAAAGACTGTGCACTCCACCCATTGAATACTGGGTCATAGATTCACATAGACATTTATAGAGCTGGTCATGTTTTTATTTGCTGATCTATTTCAGCCTCTGAAAGGAAAAACTTAGCCAAACCACTCAAGTGGGAAAACTTTGAATACAATAATGTACTATTATTGTAGCACCACATCTGCTATGTGATAGGTTGTAAATAAAATTTGACTACAAATCCATCTAAAAGGAAATATTATTTTAAGCTAATAAAGCAGCACTTCTAACATTATGTTGTGATGATAGTCAGTTATCATTTCCTGTCAACAGATACTGATGAGCACACCAGGATGGGGCCATTAGGGGAAATGATAGTCAGAAATTCTGAACTGGAAAAAGCTATTTTCTTCCTATTTCTAAAGAGATAAATTCAAGAAGATTAATTAAGCATACATATTAATTGGAACACTCTGTCTTAGTGTACATGTGATTTGTACTAAAAGCCAAATTACTGTGCTTTGAAGAAATGACTTAATTGTGGGTTATGGAAATACCTTTCCTTGGTTTTTTAATTTGAAAATCAAACCAAAACCAGAAATCACTTTCAACAAAAATGTATTTATGAAGGAGAGACATTCGAACTAAAAGTAACATCTGAATCCTTTTCTTCTAGATTCCTGAGGAGGAAAAATAATAACCACATTGTAAATTAAATCCTGAAGTTGCTAAATTATGAAACTTCATGAGTTGCTTTTCTCCCTCAACTTGCAAACTTTTATGACTATATTCAAACCTTTTTATTCAGGCTTTCTTCTAACTGTTGAACCTTGAGTCATTTTTCATAACTTCCTTAGTGAAGTTCTAAGCTTTTAACTCAGACCCAACAGTGTCTATTATGTAGGACTTCTTGCTTATGTTTCCTAGCTCACGGACAAATGCCATTTTGTTACACATGTCTATCCATTATTAAATTATGAAACTTTAGAGGGGAAGGTCAATCTGAGTTTTTCCTACAATAAATAAAATATTTTATAAAATAAGGGCAAATATTTCATAAATGCCTTGAGTAGTCATTTTAAGAAATCAACATGAAAAAAATCTAAACATTTGTTATCCTGTAGTAAAATAAATTAAATCTATCATTCTGCTTCATTCTTTGCTCCACTGAGACCATTCTTTTCATTCTTTAGTGAGAGTGCCTTGGAACGGACAATACTTTCCTTCTCAGAAATGATTTGTAAGCAGAACCCAGGAACACGATGTTTATTGGTCTTTTTTACACTAGTTGAAACCACCCCATCTTCAAACCTTTATTCAAAATCCATGTTTTACATTTCATCATTATATGTGAATACAAACTTAGAAAAAAATAAACAAAATTACTTTACATTAGAGAATGCTATTCAGAAAAAAAGCAATAATTTAAAAAATGCCAAATCTGATTTTTAGTTTTACATAATTTTAAGAAATTAGTTTGATAAAGTCACCCCAGTAAGCATGATGGCATCTTTGGTCCACTACGACTACTCTCCAGAGACATGATGCAGATGGAGATAATGAGTCCTGGAACCGTAATAGATTTTTCTGAATCCTATGAAGGGTGAGGATGGGTCAGTGAGAAAACTCAAAGTACTTGAAATCTGAAATTTTCCTCTGGATTTCATTCCAAATATGCATTGAGAGAGCAAGTAAGATGCTACAACCTAAAACATTAGAACTGTTTTATCTAAGTGTTCATTGTTTTTAAAGACGGCATCACATACAGTTTTGCTAAGAGTTATTTTTCAACACCTTGTCCTGTATGAGTTTTCACATATCTTCCTTAAAGTGTGATAAATCATAATTCCAGAGTGCATGGGACTACCCATTGATTCTTGCATGGAATTTGCTGAGAAGCTCTTTGAGTGAGAAAAGGGAGATTGTGGAATATAGTCAGCCTTCTTCCAAGAGAGGAGCTTGCGTTTATTAAAACTTTGCATAGAAATCCTGCACTGTTTACGCACTCACGCTCAGCAGGTTTGGTCTTTGCACTGTCGGAATATTAATGTGTCAGCTCAAATGTCATCATCAATCACCACGAACAAGCACAAACTTGTCAATTCCATTAATATTTCTGTCATGAATGACAGTCTTTTCTTCACTGAACTGTGAACTTAAACCTTTTATGCCCTTGCTATGTGCAGGGCTTATTTCTGTTTTATATGCCACTGGGTTGTTAGGAAGATCTAGGGAGATATGGTATGTGAATGCATTGTGTAAGTTTTAAGAATCAATCCAACTGCAAGATATTAATTTTATTTATTAGAGTACCTGGGGTGCTAGGCACCGATAAACTTTATAATGAACATGATTTAAATTGACACTAGGAAATCCCAAATGACATTACGGAGTTTATTATTTTAACCATTCAACCATGATTGCATGCTTTAGTAATGGAAAAGCTGTTTCTATTTGCTGGCAGGGACTCATTAATTTAGAGGAGGAAAAACAATTTCTGTCCAACATATTTTATCCAGAGGAGGTATTAACCTTTCTATGGTCTTTATCCACAGTGCACTTCCAATGTTATTTGATCTAGCTCGTGTGTTTGTGGCAATGTGTGACAACAGTAAAGTTTTATATTGTAAGTGGAGTATGTCATTTTAATATCAACTGTGAATGGTTATAGCTTGTTACTATGGCTCAGCATCATAGTCAGAGAAGTACTTTTATAAGAGAACCTTCCTATTTCTCTAACTTCTTTTGTGATTCCCGTTCTTTGCTAGTCATTCCTTAGTCAAGTACACACTATTTGTGCAGGAAATAGTTATGTGATGATGTCAGGATGCTACATATTGGAGAGACTTGATCTTATGCTTGTTTGTAACCAAAAGAAACCAACCACAGTTCTACCTGCCTGGTTTTCCAAGTAGATTTAAATTCTGGTATCAGTTGTCAGAACCATCTCCAGTGGTGTGCCAAAAATTTTCTAGCTATTAAAAATAATGTAGTAGGGGCTGGAGAGATGGTTTGGCTTTTAAAGCGCTTGCTTGCAAAGCCTAACGACCTGGGTTTAATTCCCCAGTACCCATGTTAAAGCCAGATGCACAAAATAGCACATGTATCTAGAGCTAGAGGACCTAGTGTGCCCATATTCTCTCTTTCTCTCTGCTTACACATAAATGAAAGTATTTTTACAAATTAGTCTAATAGAATGCAGTGAGAAACTTAACATTGATTCTCTCTCCATCTTGCTCTAACTTCTTTCTTTTCTTCTTTAACTTTCCAGAAACAAAATACCAGTCAATCAGGAGTCATTCAGTTTTTTCATACTGCCCGAAAGAGCCACACCCTGAACAAGATCTGCCTGGAGAAAGAACTGTGAACACCAAGATCAAGGAAAATTCCCTCTTAGGCATCTCAGAAATTTACAAAGAATTTTCTTCCATGTGGATTTTTGTAGAAACAAATCAAGGGGGGCGGGAGGTCCTAGTTGAAACAAGCCCTACTGAAGGCTATGGGGAAGGAATTCCAGGCTGACCTTTTAGTTCAACAAAGCCATTGCCTGGCTTTCATTGCCCTTTCATTGCCCATTTGCTGACTTCTCTCAAGTGGGAATAAGTCTCCCCCTTCTGGCTCTGGCTCAGAAAGATCTTGACCAGTGGATAAATTACTTCAGGGTTGAATTCTTTCTGTAAAGGAGGGAAACTGAGGGCTGTGGGGCATAAATAAACCTCAGGATTGTCCTATGACTACGTGGTAGCTGACATTCTCTCTGTGATCAGGTTTTAACAGCACAACCTGCAAAGAGGTTTCTTCCCCACTTGGAAAGGGAACGGGGAGAGAGTGTCCACCGTGCTTGCCGTTTGCCTAGTTTTCCTATTTTACCTCCTCCACTACACACAAAACCATTTTGACTGCATGTTCAAGCTCTTGGCTTCTTTTCTTGATTGGAGATTGTGTAGTGTGTACTTTTGGTATGTTTTCTTCTTCCTGGAACCAACAGCACCTTATAGACATCAAGAAATAATATTAACATCAATCACTTTAAATGGACTAATTTCTCCTAGCTAAGTTGCAAAATTGCTCAAGGCTTGGCAATCTTAGAACAATGATCAAAGAAGAGACAAAACGATGTCATTCAAGACCACCAGCAGTGGGCTGGAGAGATGGCTCAGAGGTTAAGGCACTTGCCTCCAGTTCCTAAGGCCCTGAGTTCAATTCCCCAGGACCCACATAAACCAGATCCACAAGGTGGTGGCCCTGGTGTTCTCTCTCTCTCTCTCTCTGCTTGAAAATGAATAAATAAAATATTTTTAAAAGGACCACCAGCAGAGTGGGAAGGCTGGTCCTTTCACTAGGCAAGGGTCTTGGATTCAGAAAAGCAAACAAGAGAAGAGGAATTTATTTCAAATATTTATTTCTCTGAACATCATCATATCCCTCCCCACTCCAGCTGGGATGCAGCAAATATCTTAAAACCACATACTTTATTAATGTTCAGAGAATATTTTTTTGAGATTGAAACAATTTACAATATATAATATGTTAAGCTAAAATATAATAAACTATTATAATTATTCATAGGGTTGCTTTTAGGTCTATTTTACAATAATTAAGGAAACAGGAATTGCTTAGTTTTTAGAATATGTTGATGTTTTCTTGATGTAGAAGTGTGAGAACATAATTATGATTATTTCCTGATGCTAGAAAATCACATTCTCAGTTGGATAATTTTTTTTTGGTTATTCAACTCTGCTATTGCTTTTTTAACCTTTCTTTTAGCTGTCTGCTTTTTGAGGCCCATATAAAAATATATTAGATATTCATGGCTATTGTATTTTTCAACACCTTTTAATTCTGCTATTTTCCCCTTCTGCCCACTATCTTCACTTTCCCCTTTATGAAACTTTATTCCTTTACATTTTCTTCCTTGTTTTTATTTCTTTCCATTCTATGTTCCCCTTTTTCTTTATTATTTTGTATATTTTCACAGTCTACTTTATGGTGGTTATTGCAAAACACTTTGTAATGTTAACTGTATGCCTTATTAATAAAATCTTTAAATATATTTATTTGCATTTGAATCCCAATCAAACTGCATATAAATTATATATCTGTGGCTTCTTTAAATATTGGGGAATATTTTATTTTAGGTAAATCACATATAACCACTAAATCACAACTTAGTTTCATTAAAAATACTCATTGTGAACCACTGTATTTTGCTGAGAAATGAACTGAAAATTACAAATTGCAGTTCATGCAGGCATGAATATTTGTCTGATTTTTTATACTTCCATTTAATTTTTAAATGGGCAAATGCATATGTTTATGGTGTATGACATGATTTCATATGTGTATAGATTATAGGATGATTAAATCAAGTTAATTGACATACGCGTTGCTTCATTTATTTTTGTGGTGAGAATATTTAAAGTTTACTGTAAAATTCAGTTGAATTCAATATTCAGAGAAAGTATTTTTCTAAGGAAAAGTCAGATATGAACTTTCAGACATATAGTGTGAAAGATCATCTCCATCAACCTTAAAAGCAATAGTAAAATGACACCAGATGCATATATGAATCTATGAAAAGAAATTACAAGCAATAGACATGTTATACTGAGCAAATATATTCAATTTTTGCTTTATTTTAAGTCAATTTAAAAGGTAAGTGATTATCGTTTTCTTTAAATCTCAAAATTCTCATGGAATTATCAGAAAACCCTTGAATAAGGAGCTTTCTAAAAAACTGGCTATAATAATTTACTTTTAAAATTCCATATCAAAGAATAAAACCTGATATAAATATGTTGTTTGAAAATGCAAATTTAATCATAATTTGAATAAAACAGTTTTTATACAAAGAAAAAGAAAAATAGAAGCCATAAGCAATATAAGGTGAAAAGTAAGGAAAGGAATAAATACCAAGGAAACACAAACCATTAAGACTTACTAAGAAGTAATATAGAGCAGGCACAGAAAACATGCTGTGTGATCTCAATTATCTGTTCTAGTCATTCGTGAATATATAAGAGGTTACTGTGAATTCTCATCACCTTGTCATTTTGTAGAACGCTACCTTACTCTGTCCGTCCAACACTGCTTTGGCACCCATTACCCAAACTCCCTTGATCCTCCTTCCTCCTTCCCTCTTTCAGAGCTTCTAGTGATCACTACAAAACATTCCCATCCACATTTTCTTTACTACTTATATATGACAAAGAACATGTAGTATTGATTTTTTTGCTGTTATTTCACTTGTTGGTCCCTGGTAGCATCTATTTTGATGCAAATAGTAGGCTTTAATTCTTTCATAAGGCTAAATAATAAATATTACATTTTATGAATATACCACATTTACTGTATCTACTTATTTCTTGATGGTCATCTAATTTGATTCTCTATCTTTTCTATGATGAGTAGTTCTGCTATAAACATGAGTTTCCAGATAACTCTTGATTATGCTGGTGCCACTTCATATAGATAGATAGATAGATAGATAGATAGATAGATAGATAGATAGATGATAGATAGATACATAGATACACAGATAGATACATAGATATCCAGAAGTGGAATAGCTTCATCAGGTGGTAGATCGAGTTTTCGAGAAACTTCAAAACTTCAGTTTGAAATAATCACACTTAAAATATTTTTGGCTTTGTTTCCTTTTCCACAAAGTCCAAAATAATTATTGCCTATACTGATGTCTTGAAATATCTTTTATATGTTTTTTTCTAGTGTCTTCATAAATTCGGGTCTTTGATTTATTTTGAATTTATTTTTGTGTAGGGTGAGAGATAAGCATCAAGTTTCAGTCTCCCAAGTAAAAGGCTCACTTTTCTCAACACTGTTGAATGAGGAGGCTGCCCTTTCTTCAATGTATGCTTTGTCACTATTACAGTTACCTTAAGGTTACTGGGACAAAACACCTGGCAAAAAGCAGCTGATGGGAGGAAAGGTATTATTTTGGCTTACAGTCTTGAGGGGAAGCTTCATGATGGCAGGGGAATCCATGGTATGAGCAGAGGCTGGACATCACCTCTGCCATAGCAAGTTGAAAAAGCAGCAGCAAGAGAATGAGCTGCACTCTGGCAAGGAGCTGGCTATAACTCCCCTGAACACCCCACACTCCCCAACACCACACTTCCTTCAATCAAGGCTTCACCTCCCAAGTTGCCACCAGCTTGGGACCAAGCATTCAGAACACATTAGTTAATGGGGGATATCTGATTCAAACCACTATAGGCACCCTTGTTGAAAATCAATCGATTATGAATGCAAGAGGTTATAAATGGGCTCATTTCTGTTCCATCCATCTGTATGTCTGTTTTTATTTTAGTGCCATGCTGGTTTGGTTACAGCTCTGTAACATATTTTAAGTCAGGTAATATGTCATAAGAACTTCTAACTAATTTCTTGTTATTCATCTCTGTTATGTGACATGTTTTTCCCTTGTGTTATTTCCACTCTTCCCTCTTTCTGCTCCCTTATGTATTTTTTTCCTGCATGCTCTATATCCATAGATATTTGCAAAAATCATTATTTTACTGCCCCCTTTCTATTTACACTTTTTCATACCAAAACACCTGTTGTCAGCTTCTGGTTTCTGGCAGAAAGCATCCAACCAAAATTATCTGAAGGGAGGAAAGTGTTTATTTTGACTTATAGTGTCGAGGGGACACTCCATGATGTCAGGGGAAGATTTGACATGAGCCGAGGCTGGGCATCTCCTCCTGGCTAACATCAGGTGAAAACAGTGGCAGGAGGGTGTGCCAAACACTGGCAAGGGGATGCTGGCTATAACACCTATAAGGCCTCCCCCAACAATGCAACTTCTCTAGGAGGCTTCAATTTCCAAATTGCTACCAACTGGGGATCAAGAATTCAGAACACATATGTTTATGAGGGACACCTGAATCAAATCACCACAGCAACAAACCTGAAACTCAATTATTGGAATATAATAATTCTTTTTAATTTTGACCAATTTCTCCACCCCATCTATCAAATGATTAGAAAAAAAACAATCAATCATAAGTTATCTTCAGGCATGTTGATCATACTGATTTTAGCATTGAAAATGCCATCGGTAAAAGAGATGGGAAATATGTGACCGAGTTAAGGAAAGCTAGACCTTTGAATTTCTTTTTCTGCTTGCTGGGTTGACAATTTTCTCCTGGAAATGTGTCAACCTAAGATAAAGGCTTGTGATTTGGGAAACTGCTACCTTTTCACATGTGTCATGAGGTAATTGTTTCATGTGTAATAGGATTTACAGCTGTGTTGAGATAGCATACTTAAAATGGGTATTCTCACATTGATGTATCCCCCAAAAATTATTCATTGAGCACTACAAAGCAGCAACATCATGACAACACGACTATCCAAAATTTTTTGGTCTTTTTCTGGTTTCCTTTTTTGATTCCTTGAATCCAGGCTAATGTTTGGCGTCTTTAGTCTGCATGGCAATAAAACCTTGAACTGAACCTGAACAGTGTTGAATTGGGAAGTTAATATCAAATGTAAAATATTCCATGACATCAGTTCACAAGAAGTTTTCTATTAGTTGAGAAATTGACCAAGTAGGTCTTAAAGACAACCTGTATCATATCATAGTAAAGGCCACTAAGCTATCGATTGGAAGGATCAGAAAATCCCTGCCTTTCATTTCTCATTACTGCAAGGAGGCCACTTGTAGCAATGGTGAGCAACCCAAGCAGCATTTCTATTGGCTGTAAATGACAAGCTGTGCTGTGCCAATGTACCTGTTGTGGACTTCAGAGAAAGGAATCAAAGAGAGAGTGAGTCAGAGGAAATTTATGGAACAAATAGAGAATCGCAGAAGTAGATTTGTAGAATCACTTTGTCACTCAGAATGTGCTGAAGGTTTCTAGTCACTTGGGAACACTGGCAGCCTTAGTGTGAAGGTAGCAAAACCAAATATTCAGATCATCAGCCTTGTCCCTCAACTAGGTCACAAACAAAAAGCCCAGCTATCTATGCCCTTCTGGTTGTTTGTCTAAAGACATATGAAATGCCTCCAATTTGTATTGTGTTCTTTTTTTAAAATTCAGTATAAATAATTCACATCCATACTTATTTTGTATTTTTTCATATCTGACATGTTCATGCATATATATATATATATAATGTATTTCGATTTTCTTCTCCCTAATTCTCCTTCTGTTATTCCCCTTCCTTTACCATTCATTTCCTTCTTCTTTTCCATCTTACTTTCGTGCCTTTTGATTTTTAACCCATTGAGCTAAATTAGGTGTGCTTGCCTGATCATGGGTTATTTACGTGTAATGTGCAAATTACCAGTGTCTTCACCACTGAAGAACCTGACTCCCCTCTCCCAGAAGACATTAGCTGCCATTAGGTTGTTTGGGATCCTCTTTTCTAAGGGTTCACCAATTCATGTGGTTAGATTACACAAAGCCTGGACTCACCCTTTTAAGGAAGATAATCATGGAATTTGCATTGTAAAGGCTAATTTCATGCAGCTTCCTCTAATCACATAGAGGCACCTGACTCATCAGATCACTCTGTTTCAAGCTCTGCTCTTTCTATTACAAAGCAATTTTTGCTTAGGAATCACTTCCACAGGCTCTTTATTTGGTGTGTCCAAGTCATGCAGATCTGATCTAATAAAATCTGACAAGAATTATGTCATTGATAAAGCAAAACGCTTACAATCTGCTCTATGAAATGGCCCTGGCAACATCTACCTTTCCTCTGTAGATATTATAGCTTCTTAATTACTACACAGCTGAAATGCCTAGTGTTAAGAAATTGGAATGAATTCATATGAGCACTTACATTATTAGGAAATATAAATAGCTCATTTATTCATGGTACCATTACTGTGTTCCTAATATAGTTTTTATTGATGGAAACTTGAACTGTATCAATCCACTTAAAATTCAGAATGGTTATTTTGTGCATGGCTTTATGGCAAGAACAGTATAATTTAATTTAATATAATCTTTTAAAAACAATGATCTTTGTTTCATAAATGAATATTTTATATGTTTTGTTTAATTAAAATAAAACTATGCTACTGATCTAGAAAACACAAAACAGACTTGAGTTCATATTTATGAAGTGCAGCGATATTGGCAAGGCACAACTTATCTTGTTTATGAGACATGCTTGCTATTACTTGTACAGATTGCAGTCATTTTATTGCTGAGCTTAACATGGTTTACAACCCAACAAATGCAATGAAACTGTCAGGAGAAAAATAAGCCTATAAAATTTTTTTAAAAAGAAGGTGGCACTCACAGATCAAAATGCAATTTTTGCTGAAGCATTGGAAGGTTTTGAACTGTTACATCCTTTTAGGCAGTAGTTTTCTGGCTGGATCTCTAAATGAAAAGAAGGCTGAGATAAGGCACCAGGCTATTTTTAGTGCTTTGAGAGGGATTCCTTGGAGACCTTCTTATTTTTGGATTTGCTTCTATTGCTAGGCTCCAGATTCCAGGTAAACACAGAATTGTATTCCATAAAGAAACTACCTGCAAATCAGGAAATGGCTCTTGTATGTGAAAAGAAAGAGGTGTGCCTAGGAAGGTTCCTATCTCTTTATTTTAAATATTTAAGTTGGGGGTTAATTTGATTCATGTATTTGTAAAATTGTCACAAGAGGGTCTGTAGTTGAGATGGTCAAGCTGTATCCCACATCCCATTTGATCTCATATGCAGATCCTTTTCATCTTCATCAGCCCCATCTTAGGAATTAGCAAAACAGCCTACCTCTGGACCCAGGCTGATGCACATGTATTTTTCCTTATCTTTGCAGCTGCTCAGTGTTCAACCAG
>PVHP010025715.1:0-25289 GCA_004024765.1 Zapus hudsonius | reverse complement strand
TATATATATATATATATATATATATATATATATATATATATATATATATTTCTCTGCTTGAAAATAAATAAAATATTTTTTTTAAATGGGAGAAAAAAATAATGGGACTGGAGAGACAGCTCAACGGTTAAAATATTTGCCTGCAAAGCCTAGTGACCAAGGTTTGATGCCCAAGTACACATATAAAGACAGATGCACAAAGTAGTGAATGCATCTGGAGATCTTTTGCATCAGCTGGGGGCCCTTGCATGCCCATTCTCTATTTGTATCTCCTTAGTCTTTCTCTGCTCACAAATAAATAGATAGATAGATAGATAGATAGATAGATAGATAATAAATAAATAAATAAAATAAATAAACGTGTGGTGCGTATATTGAAAACACCCATTCACAGCATATAAGTGTTTGAATGTCCAATTACAACACACAACTTCCTTGTTTGTTTTAGCTGCCTTTCCCATACCTTGCTTAGAATAAAACCCCAATGGTTTCTCTTCTGTATGCTTCAACCTCATCACACTATCTGCTGAATCCAAGCTGGCATCATTATTAGAAATAAGTAGATTCCTTCAGTGTCTTCTTTGTGTTTTGTGTTATTTAGCCAAAAGCCCTTCGCTTTGCCAAAGTCATCAAGTCCATCTGCCAGGAGACTCTCCAGCTCATTATGCCATCTGCCAGTCAATGACCTACACTCCCCCTGGTCCGGATGCCACATTTTGTATTTCTGACATCTCCAAATAGTCCCTACTATTTCATTTATCCAGAATGTTGAGAAATGACCCAAGTTGACATTTGAAATCTATCTGATGGCTCAAGAAAAACTGGTAATGTGAAATATTCCAACTATTCAATATAGTATTTTCCCAAAATAACAGTGATTTGTTCACATTAAAGTAAGATGGTCAAGATTATTTTCTAAGGAATATGAGTCATTTGGGGGAAAATATATATTTTTGAGAAAAAAAATGAGCATTTGAAAGGAGTAAATGTTTAACACTACTAAATTGAAATCATCATTCTAAAATAATAGACCAAGTTGGTTGCTGTACATGGTTGTAATCCCAGCAATGGAGAGGCAGGGGCAGGGCAAATCAATAAACAGACCTTTCAGGAGGTAGAATAAGAAAGAATCTCTTATTTCTTGGATTTTGGATAATATTTTTCATCCATGGAGATTCAGTTTACTCATCTGAAAAATGAAATAAAACCTACACAACAGAATTGTTACAGAGACTAAATGAGTCTCTGCTCCCTGAAACATTGTATTTAAGTCTTACTTTGGTTTAGGGAGGCTCACACTTAAGACATAAATGTCCATAGTTGCCTGACACTAATTTCTTGAGTGGCTTGAGCTACTTAAGGCGAGAACTCCCTGTTAAGCATACATATACACAAATAAAAACATCAGAAAACACAACAAAATACCAAGCATCAAGGCTTCAATTTGTTCTACTTAATCCTATAATTTCAATGATGGTTAAACAAAAAAAATACAATGGGTTATCTGATTTGCTGTGGTGATAGATCTCTTGTTTGATAGATCTCTTGTTTATCTCGCCACTTTCTCATAGGTTTCTTTTGGGCACTATATGATAGGCCAGGGGTGGTTTATCACCTGTGAGGATGTCAGCCATCATCCCATGTCTTGTAGGTTGAATTGGGTTTTCCATGGCTCTCGCAGCCTTCCGAAAAATACAAAAGACTCTCCATGGGAAAGTGAAATCAGAAGAAGTTAAATGACCCAAACATAGCTAATTTGCAAGATTGTAATGGGTGTAGCCTCTCTGTAGCTCTCTGGTCAATGGAGAGAGACACCAAAGTTACCCAACACAACACAAAGCAGAATTCCAGAGACACTTAAGCTCTCAACAATATGCCGGGCGTGGTGGCGCTCGCCTTTAATCCCAGCACTCGGGAGGCAGAGGTAGGAGGATCACCATGAGTTCAAGGCCACCCTGAGACTACAGAGTGAATTCCAGGTCAGCCTGGACTAGAGCGAGACCCTACCTCGAAAAACCAAAAAAAAAAAAAAACAATAAAGCAGACTTCAAACTTGCCCACCATGACTCAAGGAACTGAGCGAAAGAGGGGGCAGATAGATTGTAAGAGCCATGGTGGGGGAGAATATCCAGAGACATCACCCCCTGCCATAACACACAAAGCAGAAAAAAAGTGGCTAGCTTTTGTGCAATTCATAACCCCCTAACCAATGGAAAGATCTAGTATGCCAACCAAGGAGGGCCCCTAGTGGGTTGGGGACATAGACAAGGGAAATGGGGGTACCATCACAAGACTAGCTCATGTAATATATCTAATTATTGGTTATAAAGATATTAAAATACAACGACACCCTATTGACATCATAAAACATCTCTTAATTGATATAATCAAGTTAGCAACACTGATGCCCGGAACTCAATTTCTGAAAATGGGAATGAAAAACTGTTAATGTGAACTTGAGATCATTGATAGCTGTATTAACATAATACAGACAGACATGTATTTTAAAATTAGAAGATATTAGAACTATTTAAATATCAGTTTATTTTAAAATGACATTATCTAAATAACATGTAAAACAGCTAAATGGAGCTGTATTGAAGAAATTACTATCATATTAACCCAAATTTCACTGAATACAAAATTGAAGACTCATATTGTATACTGTCACAAGGGTTATTGTTGTGGTCAGCTTTCTTGTTGCTGCGTAGAAAGAACCCAAACAAAAGTGGCTTTTGAAGGAATGGGTTTATTTGGCTTACGGACTCGAGGGGAGACTCCATCCTGGCAGGGAAAACGATGGCATGAGCAGAGGGCTGGACATCACCTCTGCCACAGCACTGCAAACAGTGGCAGGAAGGTGTAGCAAACTCTGGCAAGGGGAAGCTGGCTTATAACCCCATAAGCCCGCCCCTGACAACACAGCTTCATTGAGGTTGTAAAATCCAAACTGCCATCAGCTGAGGATCGATCTATCAGAACACATTCAATTATTTGTGGGGGACACCTGGATCAAACCATGACAGTCTGCCCCTGGCCCCCACAAACTAATAATCATTCATGATATAAATACAATGCATTCAGCTCAAGTCTTAAGTCCCCACAGCTTTCAACTGACCCATAATACCAAAAATAAACCCATAATGGCACAGAACATTCACAATGCAAAACATGAGGCACAGCAAAAACAGATTGACCAATAAAATACAAGATTCAAAACAAACAGGGCACTATCAATCTCTAACTCCAAGTTCAATGATTCTAACCAATAACACAAGTCTCTTGGAGATTCAATTCCGCCCCTCCAGCTCAGCTACTCACAGTCCGGGAAAATGTCATCCGGTGCTTACAGCTTGCCTTGGCACCCATCCATAGTCCTGGAATTCACTGGGTATCCATTGCAACCCACAGTTCATCCTCATGGCTCAATGGGGATCCATGCAGGCAACCTTGCACACCTGCTTCACACGCCGATGGCCATTTTTCAAAAACAAAACTGTGTTACAAATCCAATGACCCTCTCTTTCTAACCAATCTCCTTTCTACAGAACCAGGTGGGCTATCAATTTGTTAATCCAGGAGGGATCAAAGCATTCAGGCCCCTTACTTCAAAGAGTCCACATTCTTCCTATTGTTCCAATGCAGCCCAGCTGGCCCAAACTCAATGGTTGTAATCTCTTAAATAATTGCAGGTGAACGAGCAGCAGTTTCGACCCAAAGATCTTTCTTTCTGTGCCATCTCCACCTGCTCATACCAGTCCATCTTTATGTAAAACAACTCTGCACATGTTTCCAGGACACAGACAGGCAGAATGCAGCAAGCCTTGCATGCAAACTGCTTCTGGCACAGTCCTGACAAAGTTCTTTCTCACCCTCGTAAGCCAAACCTCACAGTCCATAGTTCTCATTACATTCAGGTCTTTAAACTCTGACCAGAATGATCCAATACACTGTACTTACAGCACTGCTAGGCACCGCTTAGGACAAGCTTTCCAATCTGTCCACGTTCTTTCTGCAGATCACTTCCAAAAGCCCAAAGCCACAAGATCAGGGTTCTAGCAGCAACAGATGTTCCCACATCCTGGTACCAAATCTGTTGCAGTCAACTTTCTTGTTTGCTGCACAGAAAGAACCCAAACAAAAGTGGCTTTTGGAGGAATGGGTTTATTTGGCTTACGGACTTGAGGGGAGACTCCATCCAGGCAGAGCAAATGATGGCATGAGCAGAGGGGTGAACATCACCTCTGCCACAGCACTGCAAACAGCGGCAGGAAGGTGTGCCAAACTCTGGCAAGGGGAAGCTGGCTTATAACCCCATAAGCCCGCCCCTGACAACACAGCTTCATTGAGGTTGTAAAACCCAAACTGCCATCAGCTGAGGATTGATCTATCAGAACACATTCAATTGTTTGTGGGGGACACCTGTATCAAACCATGACAGTTATTAAGGTAAAAATGTGTTTAAATTTTTGTTTTTATTTTGAAAGTAGTGGCCATTTTCTGTATATATAAAAGTGATTGTGCTTTTGTAAGAAATCATAGAACATATAATACCACATGGATATAAATTATATGTAGTAAATACACACTAGCATGAATTAATACATAAATGACTACATTTGTGCAAATATATATATATATATATATATATATATATATATATATATATATATATATATATATATATATATATGGGTATACATATGTTGCAGTCAGCATTCTAGTTTCTGCACAGAAAGAACCCAAGCAAAAGCAGCTTGTGGATGAATAGTTTTATTAGGCTTATGGACTCCAGGAGAGACTCCATCCTGGCAGGGAAAACAATGGCATGGGCAGAGGGGTGGACATCACCTCTGCCACAGTATTGGAAATAGCAGCAGGAAGGTGTGCCAAACACTGGCAAGGGGAACCTGGCTTATAACCCCATATGCCCACCCCCAACAACACAGCTCTAACGAGGTTCTAATTCCCGAACTGCGATCATCTGAGGATTGATCACTGAGGACACATTCATTTTTTTGTGGGGGACACATAGATCAAACCATTACAACATAGATAGCACACTATACTATCTTAAAATATAAAAAGTTATTTTAAACTATAGCAATTATTTAGTGTAATGTATAGGATCTTAGAAATAATACTGGAATATATAATGACAAGGTAGCATATATCTACCAGTGTCCTAGTCCCATGTATCACAAGCACAATTGACAAAAATATATTGAAGAATATTCCTGGAGAAAAATATAAAAAGAATTAACTCATGAAAACATTAAAAACTTGGCTTGAGAGATTTCTCAGTGGTTAAGGCACTTGCCTCCAGTGCCTAAGGCTACAGGTTCAATTCCACAGGACCACATAAGCCAGACCTACAAGGTGGTGGCCCTAGTGCATTCTCTCTCTCTCTCTCTCTCTCTCTCTCTCTCTCTCTCTCTCTCTCTGTCTCATCTCTGCTTGAAAATGAATAAATAAAATATTTTTAAAAAACATTAAAAAACATGGTGAAAATAATGAGGTAGTGCTTTAACTAGATATAGTCCATATATAATGATATCTATGTAAGTGAACTATTTCCCTTCATTCCTTCCAAGTATGGAAGACTGAAACCACTTTTTTTCTAGAAATTTCTTAGCAAAGATATATTTAAGTAAACATGAAAATATTTTGAGCATTAGTAATTTTTAGGGAGCATAGAGAGCAGATTAAAATATAAAAAGGCTCCCTGAATTAGTAAACTTTTTGTTACTACAATGTATACCTAAAATAATTAGCTGATTAATAACTTTCATTAATGATCCTGTGTTTCCAGGTATAGCATATTTATATAGATATGGATTTGAGTACTATCTTGTATATAAAATCTAAACATTTAATTTCCACACTTTTATATTTCTTATAATGAAGTACTTTATAAATATTGCATATATGTCATTCAATAATATATGTGTGGAAAAACCATGAAATATCAAGTACTATGCCTGATAATAGGAGTGAGAGAAAAGGACTCATAAGTCCCATCCTCATAAAACTTCTTTAATTAATATTTTAACAAAAGACAACATTTGAGCTTTATAATTTTATGGTAATTTTACACTAATTTCTTTTTCTGAATAACTAGCCTCAAAATATTGGGGGAATTGGTTTCTCATTGGTTCAATATATGTTTAACACAATTTTTCTGAACACTTCATTGTATTATTTTACCTGAGTATGATATATACTCTCTTTACATTAACAAAACCGATGTGGAAGTGTATAATTGACTTTGCCCTCCTTTATATTTTTATTTTTTAATTGTCATTCTAGACATTGCCAAAGAACTATCTAAAATGTATAAATGACTAGATAATCAACTTTGAACCTATCACTCATTATAGAGCCAGAGTGACTCCAATTTTAATGTTAGATTTCATAGGTCCTCAAGGAAAGACTACCCTTTGATCTTCTTCAATATGATAGTGGATCTTTACATTTTAGGGAAAGAATATACATATATTATCCTCATGTATATATCCCTATACAGAATCTTACATTTAATTTTTGCTTCCATGATAATGTGTTTATCATTTTATTCATATATTTATTTCAATGTAAGATAAAACACTAAAACATAGAATTAAATACTTTATCAGTTTAACCGTGTTATAATTTTAAATAAATTATATCTGTTTCATAGTTTTCATGTATTCAAATCAAGACTATAGTATTTATTGTTCTCATTGCAATGACTAGTACCTTTCAAAGAAACTTAATGAAGGAAGTGTTAACTTAAGCTCTATTATAGATGATAAGGCATGGAGGCAACTGGTTATAATTCACCCACTGTCAGGAAGCCAAAATCAATAAACACTGGTGGATTTCTCCTTTTGATTCATTCTGGGACTCCAGATCATGGAATGGTGATACCCACATTTGCTGTGGCTTCTACAGCCTCAACTCCAATTGCATGTGCCACTGTGCATCTGGCTTTCTATGGATACGAGGGAACTGAACCTGGGTCATTAAGATTTTCAGGCAAACACCTTAACTGCTGAGTCATCTCTTAAGCCCATGTTTACTGTCTGAAGAAGCTAATTCACCTATGGAAAAAATAGGAAAGATGTAAAGAACTGATTGAGTTAAGTTTATTATGATGGTCGGCACTAACATTATTTGAAGAAAGTGTGGCAATTTGAATTATTTGGCAGAGAATAAAAAGAGTTTGGTTAAATAAATGCTAGTCATTGCATTAAATTATATATGGATCTGATATTTACTATTTGCATTCAAACACAAATTGTATCAAATCACATTTAATCTATTCAATTAAACTATCAGGTTCCAGAGCCAATAGTCTGTCTCAGTCTACAAGTTGGTATTAATCACAATGTCCCAAATAGTACTTCATAAAAGTGAATAAATTGAGAAAAGTCAATCAACTCAATTATTCAGTGCAAGCAGAAATAATCTCAGAGAACTTTAAAGGAGCACAATTACTTCCTATATGAAATAGAATTTCACAAGAGTATTTTTTGCTATTTTTTTTGCCTTGAATCCCAATTTGTTAAACTACTTAAATAAATATACTGAAATAATTTCAATGAATATGTCTTCCACTTAGTTAGTCTAGCTAGAATTATTTATTAAATTTCCATATATTCTCTAATATCCTCAAAATTTTTATTATTATCACAGTCAGGTATAGATATAAATGTAACAATATAGGAAGACATAGGATCATAACATTAATAACTATTTTTATATAAAAATATTCTATAAGTGGGTGTGGTTGTGCACTCCTTTAATCCCAGCAATTGGGAGAGAGAGTTGGAAGGATTTTGTGAGTTTGAGGCAACCCTGAGAGTATATAGTGAGTTCCAAGTAAGCTTGGGTTAGAGTGAGAGCCTGACTTGAAAAACCAAAAATAAAAAAATAACAATAATACAGGGATGGGATACCGACATAGTCAGTTACATGCCCCTGGGATGAATCTTCAAACAGGAACAATTTGGGGGAGGAAAGCATTTACTGAACCTATAGATTGAGGGGATGTTCCATAATAGTAAAAGAGGCTGCCCCTCTTTCATAGGTCTGAGCAGAGAGAAAATCCCATCACTTACATCACACAGCCAATAGTAAACAGACAGGAGGGCCAAAGAGAATTTCTTTCCATTCATATGGACTTAGTCTTACAACCCTTTCCCAGACTTAATGGCTTCCTGAGTCTGGAATTTCCTTTCTGCACTGCCCACACAGGAAAGGATGCTTACTTCTAGTTTTTTTTTTTTTTTTTTTTTTTTTTTTTTTTTTTTTTTTTTTTTTTTTTTTTTTTTTTTTTTTTTTTTTTTTTTTTTTTTTTTTTTTTTTTTGAGCTTCTTTATATCCTGCCTCTTGCTGAGAGGTTGCCTTCCTGTAAACATCCTCAGAGAACCAGCCAAGATAATTAAAATGTTGACAACAAAACATAACCATCACAAGTCCTAAACATAAGGCTAGGTCCCTGAACTGCAATTTTTGTAAACCAAAACAAGTTATATGCTTTTAACATATAATGGCACAGAGCAAACATTTCCAACTGCTGTGAGGCATAACAAGGAAAGACTGGGCTAATGCAAACTGAACAAACATCAGCAAACATCCACATCTGTAGTTCAGTTCAAGTCCCATGGCACAACCAGTCTCCAGATTTTCAGGTTCTTTCCCTCCAGCTTGGCTGAGTACCTTGGGAAACTTCCATCCCAAGCCAATAGCACTCCATGGTAGACCTCGCAAAGTCTTGTAATGTCCAAAATACCTTTGGGTCTCCATTGCAAACCACAGTCCATCTTTCAATGGCTTTACTCACCAATCAGGGACTTCATGCACTGTTTTAAATACCGCATCTCAGCAGTGGCTCCTGGAACCTTGTGCACTTTAGGACCCACCCCATGTGTCTAATTCTCATGCTTCCAAAAGCAATACTAGGTATGCAGGACACAACCCTGTTGTTAATTCAGGGATAAAATAGACATGACTTTGAAGAGCAGATTCCTTTCTTTCAGCTATTTCCTTTCCAAAGTGTTTACACAGTGCATCTTTCTACCCTTCCTGGATGGAAACATCTCAGGCATCTCTCCATTGTTTCAATGTAAAGTGGTTGGGCCATAATAAAAAGGCAGTCTCTTCCAGTAAGTCTTGCATTGAGGTTTTTCTAACTTTAAATCTTAAATTCTTAGTCCCATGTACATAGCCAGGCACACAGTCCATTACTTAAACTTAACATTGGTCAAAATCTCTGGGCATGGGCAGCAATGCATCCACCCCTTGACCCAGGCACTCACTTCTATTATTTTTTCTACAGTCTCTCCTTCCCTGTAGAAAGTTCACAAGCCAAGCATCCAAATGCAATTCTCTCGGCACTGAGCATTTCCAAATTCTCATCAGAATATTATACAAAACTTGACTTACCACTCTGGAAGGCATCTTCAGGTGCAAGTATCAAGTCCATGTCCATTCCTCAGCACACAAGTTCCAGAAGTTCAAAATCTACTTGGTGAGATTCATCTCAAGCATAGGAAGCAAGATCTGTGATAATGGTGATATCAGCAGAGAAAATGTAACCTTATTGTTTAGGTTTGTTATTTGCAGTTGGATTAAGTTAGGCTTTGAACTGCTTGCTTGCTTATCTTATCGGACAGCTGTGGCCTGCCTGGGGGCTGGAGTTTTCAGGATTGCTAAGATTTACAGGGGCCCTCGGACTTTGCCTCAACTTCCTTATCAGAAGGAGATGGTCCCAGAAGCCTGCCAGACTCAGCAGAACCCTACTTCCTCCATGCCCCATTAGCAGGGTACCACATCCTTGTGTTCCTGCTCAAGCTGCATCATCCTTCATATTTTATATCAAATACTACCTCCACTGTGATAGCACTGTATAGATTTAAGTGTTTCCTCTTCAATACAATATGTACATCCTTTCAATACAGAAATTGATTCGTTATTTTCCAGAGATTTGTATGTCTTGTTATAAAGTAAGAACTTCTATAAGCATATATATATGTGTGTGTGCACATATATATATATACACACATATATGTGTGTATATATGTATGCATGTATGTATACATATATACATGTATTTGATTTTTTGATTTTTTTTTAATTCTTCTATCTATCCCAATGCTTGACCTATTACTTGCCCTTATGTATTTTCTGAATGAATTAACTAATAAATTATCTTCTATCAAAACCATTGCTAATAAAGTATAATAACATTCTGAAGGTTGAACCACATACTCGTTTACTTATGAATCACCTTAGGACACTGTCGTAGTCAGCCACACGCCGCTGGGATGAATCTCCAAACCAGGCACGACTTAGGGGAGGAAAGAATTTATTGAAGGAACAGACCCAGGGGAAGTTAAGAAAAAGGCTGGCCCCCTTTTACAGGAGTAAGCGGAGAAAGAAAAATAGCACCTCCAGAAGCAAGCAAGCACACTCCTAACACACTGTGATTCACAAAATGCAGATCTCCAGACCAGGGTTCTGGCTCTTCTTTTGCATATCTATACTTAGTATTTTACATCCAAATTAGAAAGGGTCAGTCCCCAGGAGGCTAGGCCAAAGTGGCACTTCCTCCAGCCACAAGCCTGGAAACAATTAATAATTTTAATAAATCCTTAGTTCTTTTGGGGGACATTATTCAAACTACAACAGCCACTGTTCCATAGGATCACATTATTTCACTCACTTACACTTTAATGTTATCCTTCACATGATTCTAAAAGGTCATCATAAACAGGTCTATGAATATCACATCTGAATTTGTTGTAAATGTGTTATGAAGGGCACTTTTCATCATATAGCTCAATGTCCCCTTTGTACAAAGTCACATAGCAAATTAATTCTATAATTTAATGTCAAAAGTCTTTAAGAAATAATTATATTTCCTCATTTCTGATGATGTGAATTATATCAGTGTAGCAACTTTGAAGTCAGAGAATCCTTGGTTTGAATTCTGTTTCCACCTAGGAATACAGTTTCATAACACTGAATAAGATGATTTTCAGAACTCACTATATTAATTTATAAAATGATTAAACATCAACTCTCAGTGGACAAGACACAGGTACATATAATATCAAAATGCTTACAATGTTTTGCTACATGATATGTATTCAACATGTAATAAGATTTACTTTTTTTTCTATTTGGTAGTTAGAAAGAACAGTGCCAAATATAATACATTGTAATTATAACTATATCATTTTTTCAATTTTATCCTAATTTTTAATTTTGATATCTATAATAAAAGCATTAATTTAGTTAAGTAAAGAAGGCATTTTTTATTTGTAAATCTATGAACAGATTTCATAAAATAAGCAGGTCTAAAATAACGTCGAAAGCTATAATTATTATACACATACATAAAGCAGAACAGGTAAGCTTAAAATATAAGGAGAAAAGGGAAAAGTTCCATGTTTCTATAAGCTTATCTCCCTTTATATGACACAATCACCCCCTACACACACACACACACACACACACACACACACACACATACACACACATATATATATAAAACACCATTATTGATCACTCTAGTAATTCCTGCAAATACATTTTTTTCCACCCATTTTTTTTTCTCCTACTCTTTTGTGATTGTCCTTGAACATTAGGGACCTGCATGTCCCTTTTAGGGCTGACAATTAAGTAGTTTGTTATTGTGAGCAGTTTGACCAGTTTTGAGTCTTTACAATAAACTCTACCTCTAGCAAAAAGAAACTTCTTTGACCAAAGCTGTCAGAAGTACTAATCTCTGGGCATAAACATAAATATTAAAAAATTAAACTGAAAGACACATAATGTCCACTCAGAGAACTAGACCAGTAGCTTCCCTTTTAGGGCCTATTTCATGACCACCCAAAACCATGATTTTTTTCCTCCTTTTTAAACTGTGTTTACAGTACTACATGTAAATTCCTTCCTGTAAAGCATACCTGAAATCCAATCAGAAATTGGTTAGTTATAGTGCAACCCACCCTATCTCAAGCATGTTATTATTGTATCAATGGGACCTCCTTGCTTGGAAGGTAAGTATACTGGCATGCAAGGTTCACAGCGGAGTAAAACTTTTAATGGGAATCCACACCCAACACATACACACACATACTCAAAAGGCATACATAACTTATTGGCACATGCCTTTAATCCCAGCACTCTGGAGGCAGAGGTAGGACGATCACCATGAGTTCAAGGCCACCCTGAGATTACATAGTGAATTCCAGGTCAGCCTGGGCTAGAGTGAGACCCTACCTCAAAAAAACCAAAAAAAAAAAGAATTAGCCAACAAGGAGATTACTTCAAGCTCAGTCACATCTTGATCCCTTATTTTCTGGAAATAAAAATAATGGTGACTTGAGGAATAAGGTCCTATTTCTAATTCTAGTAAGAAACCAAAATTACTGTCAACAGACTCAGAGACCACCTTGGCCTACAACTGGTAGGGAGATAGGCCATCACTGTCACTAGGATTTTTACTTAAAACCAGGCTTATACACCTAGGTTGGATACTTAGTACCAGTACTTTAAAATGTTTTATGAATAGCATATATACTAGTAGGTTTCCTTATAGCTTTTTCGTAAACACTTAATTTTGATTGACCCTCTCTTGCCCTCTGTTGTGGTCAGCTTTCTAGTTACTGGACAGAAAGAACCCAAACAAAGCAGCTTGTGGAGGAATGGCTTTATTTGGCTTACAGACTCGAGGGGAGACTCCATTCTGGCAGGGAAAACGATGGCATGAGCAGAGGGCTGGACATCACCTCTGCCACAGCATTATGGAGGAATGGGTTTATTAGGCTTACAGACTCGAGGGGAGACGCCATCCTGGCAGGGAAGATGATGGCATGAGCAGAGGGCTGGACATCACCTCTGCCACAGCACTGCAAACAGCGGCAGGAAGGTGTGCCAAACACTGGCAAGGGGAAGCTGGCTTATAACCCCTATAAGCCACCCCCAACAACACAGCTCTAGTGAGGTTCTAATTCCCAAATTGCCATCAGCTGAGGATCGATCTATCAGAACACATTCAATTGTTTGTGGGGGACACCTGTATCAAACCATGACAGTCTGCCCCTGGCCCCCACAAACTAATAATCCTACAAAATGTAAACACAATATGTTCAGCTCATCTCTTAAGTCCCCACAGCTTTCAACTGAGCCATAATACCAAAAATAAACCTATAATGGCACAGAACATTCACACTGCAAAACATGAGGCATAGCAAAAACAGATTGACCATTACAAGTTTTAAAACAAACAGGGCACCATCAGTCTCTAACTCCAAGTTCAATAATTCTAACCAACCAATAAGTCTCTTGGAGATTCAATTCTGCCCTTCCAGTTTGGCTACTCAAAGTCCGGGAAAACGTCATCCGGTGCTGGCAGCTCTCCTTGGCACCCATCCATAATCCTCAAATTCTTTGGGTCTCCATTGCAACCCACAGTTCATCCTCATGGCTCCATCGGGCTCCATGCAGGCAACCTTGCACACCTGCTTCACACGCCGATGGCCATTTTTCAAAAACAAAACTGTGTTGCAAATCCAATGACCCTCTCGTTCTAACCAATCTCCTTTCCACAGAACCAGGTGGGCTACCAACTTGTTAATCCAGGGGGATCAAAGCATTCAGGCCCCTTACTTCAAAGAGTCTGCATTCTTCCTGTTGTTCCAGTGCAGACCAGCTGGCCCAATCTCAGTGGTTGTAATCCCTCAAACAATTGCAGGTGAACGGGCAGCAGTTTCGACCCAAAGATCTTTCTTTCTGTGCCATCTCCATCTGCTCACACCAGTCTATCTTTACGTAAGACAACCCTGCACAGATTCCCAGGACATAGGCAGGCAGAACACAGTAAGCCTCTCACGCAAACTGCTTCTTGCACAGTCCTGACAAAGTTCTTTCTCACCCTCGTAAGCCAAACCTCACAGTCCATAGTTCTCATTACATTCAGGTCTTGTAACTCTGACCAGAATGATCCATGAAGCTGTACTCACAACACTGCGAGGCATCTCTTAGGCCGAGATTTCAAATACTTCCACATTCCTCCTGTAGATCACTTCCAGAAGACCAAAGCCACAAGATCAGGGTTCCAGCAGCAACAAGATGACCCCACGTCCTGGTACCAAAACTGTTGAGGTCAGCTTTCTAGTTGCTGGACAGAAAGAACCCCAACAAAGCAGCTTGTGGAGGAATGGGTTTGTTTGGCTTGCAGACTCGAGGGGAGAGACTCCATCCTGGCAGGGAAAATGATGTTATGAGCAGAGGGGTGGACATCACCTCTGCCACAGCATTGGAAACAGCGTCAGGTAAGTGTGCCAAACTCTGGCAAGGGGAAGCTGGCTTATAACCCCATAAGCCCATCCCTGACAACACAGCTCTAATGAGGTTCTAATTCCCAATTGCCATCAGCTGAGGATCGATCTATCAGAACACATTGGTTTGTTTGTGGGGGACACCTGGATCAAACCATGACACCCTCTAAAATCTCCCATCTCCCTGATTCCCATCTTCCTCTTCACACCACTATCTAATAGGTACCTTTTAATGTAAATGCATAGACTTACATTATAGTCTCATTACCTTGACCTCACCAAGACTGATGAGATCAAAGAAGGAAAAGTGATACCTAGAGAAAAACACAGTGAAGAACCGAGCAATAGAAAAAACTAAATGCTTAAAATACTTGAAAAGGAACGAGGAACAGAGAATATTCACTTTGCCTGCATCTAAGTTTACACAATTGAGATCTAATTATTCAATTCTCTGGAATATACTTTAAAGAAGAAGTAATGACTTCACAGTATATCCTGTTATTAATAAAAGAAACATGAGAAATCACATTTCACATGCACAGTGATACTCCTTTGAACAAAATTGGAAAAAAGATGAAAACAAATTAGGGTAATTTGGTAGATCACAATGTGATTAATTCATAAATGAGGACTGGTTTTAGTTACTCAAACATGACCAATGATATGCCTCTGATATACAATGAAAATATCAGGTAGTATGAAATATGAAGATTAATGAGATTTAAAATTTTTCCTTCAATGAATTGACCAAGAGAACAGACCAAACACTTATTAAATAAGGACTATCTGTCATGAAATTTTCCAGGATCTGTAGAAATAGTAATTAATTATGTACTTCCTGATATATGTACCACCATATATCATATACATATATATTATCATATGCTAATAATTATTACATAATCATACTTAAATATTTAATTATAGTTTACATTAGCCAAGTGGCACATACCTAGTGTCTCCAAACTCTGGAGACCAAGACAGGGATGATCATAATGTAAGGCCAGCCTTGAGTACATAGTGAGACCTATGGTAAAAGTGCATGTTGGTAAAATTATATTACAATTATACTGGAGTTTATAATGAAAAGCTGTTTCAAGAGGATGCATAAAAATTGTAAGAACCATGTTGGGGGAGAATATCAAGAGCCATTTCCCCCCTCAGCAACAACACACAAATAAAAAATAAACTGGCTACCTCTCATACAATTCATAACCCCCTGTAGCATGGACTGGTACAGAAAGCACACTGAGGAGAGCACCGAGTGGGTAGGGGACAGGCATGAGGGAAATGGAGGTGCAATCATAAGACTTGCTCATTCAATGTATCTAATTATTGATAAAAATGTGAAAATAAAGTGTGCAGCCTGCATTTATTGGTAACACACTATATAGAAAGTTGTTCATATACTAATTTGAGTTTACACAACAAACCTGTGATAAAGAGGCCAATCTTTTGAATTTAAGTTTTAATACACCGAGAGTCAGTAAATTAATGTAGAAAATAAGTGCGAGAGAGAGGTGACCTTCCAATCAAGACTTTGTTGTTTCACATACCACACTTGTGATGGTTAGGTTTTGTGGTCAACTTGATCTATTTAATTATCTTGGGTGGGTCTCTGAGGATTTTTATAGGAAGGCAGCCTCTCAGTAGGGGGCAGGATGTAAGGAAGTGCAGGGGAGCTGGAAATGAACGTCTCTTCCTGAGAGGGGAGAGCAGGAAAGAAATTTCAAAGACTCTGGGATAGGGTTGCAAGACACTGCCTTAAGGCTATATAAAGGGGAAAGAAACTTCTCCCCGTCACCTGCCTGTTTGTTGTTCTCTGTGTGTGGTGTTGGTGATGGGTTTATCCCTCTCTCAGACCTGTGAAAGGAGGCCAGCCTCTACTGTCATTATGGAACTTCCCCTGGATCTGAGGCTTCAATTAATCCTTTCCCCCCATAACTGTGCCCAGTTTGGACATTCATCCCAGCTATGTGTGGCTGACTAGAGCAACACTATAAACAATACAATATTATTTTTCACATCTTTTTTCATTGCTTAAGAAGAATGACTAAGGCATAGATATGAAATGGATGTGCCAATATGCTCCAGTCCCAGTGACTGAACATTGAAAAATTGGGTGTTCTTTCTGAAATATGGATGTGTGAATGGGTATTTCAGAATAGATTATCCACAACCTTCATATTTTGCCTGATCACACATTGAATCTATACTGGTTCCCAAGGATCTAGATCTGTAGAGTGAGGGTTCAAAATAAAATAATTTTCATGGATTTTTAATATTATTTGATCTATTTATCTGAGAGAGAGAGAGAGAGAGAGAGAGAGAGAGAGAGAGAGAGAGAAAGAGAAAGAGAGAGAGAATGGGTAATGGGTGTACCGTGTACTTTGGACATTGCAAATGTACTCCAGAAGCATGTTCCGTTTTTTACATCTAGCTTTATGTTGGTTATGGGGAATAGAACTCAGGCCATCAGAATTTTCAAGCAAGTACCTTTAACTGCTGAGCCATATATTCATGCCCTTGATGGTTATTACTCATAGTATATCAATGAATATAATTGGATTTGCTCCCCAAAATGAAAATATAACTGATGTACACAAGCCATGTTAATAACTAACATATTCAAAATATGTCTAAATATATATATTTAAAAATGACCAGTATATTTTAGTAAACTATAAAATAGTGATTTAACTTGGTGAAGTTCTATAAGTGGGTAAATTAAATAATCCATAGAAGCACGTTTATTCTCTTGTGAAATGATCAAAAATAAAATGTAACAACTGATGTAAACTTTTAAGAACTTTATCATCAGAAAGGTTTAATGCATTTTGATTAAGTGGCTCACAGTGTAAAAAATACAGATATGTAATTAACAGAAGCAGTTATATTAAAGATATAGTATTTTTTTTTACTTTCAACACTGATATTAGTGTGGCAATTAGTTAAAGACCTACTCTGTGACTACAAGAGTGTTTCTAGGCATTTAGACTGGCTATAACCTGATGATATGGATTATAACACTTCTCCATCTTTCAAGTACGCATAGCTCTATTTGACACAAAATGGACTGGCCAAGAACTTTCCAAGTGTTAAATATTGATTTTACCTACTTCCTTAATATGTATTGGCATATCCAAGAATAGAAAGGTGATAGATGGAAATATGACATGGAGCCAAGGAGAGAAATCTAATGACTTACCTTAAAAAACTCTAAAACTTTTAACTGTAGAGAGTTGAATTATGTCTGTGGAAGCTCATATACTTAAATGAATTATTTTTTTGTTTTCCTGCATGCAGTCTTGATCTTCTGTCCCTGCTGTGTTCCAGAAATAAGTCAAAATAAATTTGCAGTAATAAATTTAAGGAGCATGCTGCTCTTGTATAATATCATGAGATTCTTGTCCACCTACTGGTATTTAGTATGGAGTTTCAAATACTCCTGAGTTGGTTGAGAACAAAAATACATAATTACACAAAGAAAAAATTTGCAATTATTCAAACTTAATATATATTTTTAATTATATCATTAGCAAGACAAAATGAAGAACAAGTAGTTGTTAGCATCACTGAATGTATTGTGCTAAAAGTATGCAAACAGCAACAATCATCCTTTCTTTAGCTTTCCGGTCAAATGGCAACATTTTTGCAACTTTCAGATGAAATTATGTACTGAAATTTAAGTCATATGCTTTCCTTGGCATTAGAATGACTACTGCCTTCTTTAAGTACATAAAGCAGGGTGTCTCATGTTTGAAGATATGTTATGTTTCCTTTTTAATGTGATCTAGATGTGAACAAGGAGTCATGCTTGAGCATATTTTGAAAGTGGAAAGAGATGCCAGATCCAAAATCTCTAATGGAGAGCTTGCAAGCTAGCCTTCTCAATATTCATGTACTGAGCAGAAAAATATTGATGTTCCTAGAAGTAAAAAATGAAATATGCATTTTAAATGTGTAACTACATGGTATCATTTTTATAGTTATGTGAAGATTAGGAGGAATCACACATTCCAATTTTGTTGGCTCATTAACACAGGCAATGATGAAAACTGTGTCATGGGTTTATATACCTTAGTGTGTTTTAAAATTCATGTACCAATATAAGCTTCATTACTGGAAGGATATAAAGAAAAGTATTATCTAATTTCATTAACTTTACCAACAAAAAAGTGATCTCAGTCATACATATTGTAAACTTTGTTATTAAAAATGTGTACTTGTCATTTTAGTATTGAGTTTTATTCAGTATTTTTTTATTTGGACAATTCATTTTTCATGTTTTATTGACTATATATACAGACATATATATATATTTTTTTTTGATCATTTTTCTCTTCCAATACTTTCTTTTCACTCCTTGCCCCTTCCATTGTTAGTAGTCCTTCTTTGTAAGTAGTCCTTCTTCTATTTCATGTCTTTTCTTTACTCTCCTTCACCATCCATGAAATGACAACATGTTACTGGGTTCAATTTTGTGCAGGCAATGACAGTCCCTGGGAAATAGTGAATGGAATGGCTACCTCCTGTCAGGAAGACAGAGTTCCAAAGCACTTCTCTCCATTCTATGGCTATTACATTCTTTATGCTACATCTTCCACAGTGCTTCCTGAGAATTGGTGGGTATGATAGAGAAGGCTCATGTAGTGTTAAGTACTTTACTATCATTTTTCTCAGCATATGAGGAGTTTTGAATCTCTTTAGTCAAAAAAACTGACAAAAAGTGGGAACAGCACTAAATTATGGATGGGCATGAATAGAAATATTTAAAGAGTAATTTGATGTACACAACATGGCCATTAGCCAAAAAACAGTGGTACTTTCCCCTCTAGGGCCTCAATGAATAAGTAAAATTGTTTTTATTAATAAATATTTTAAAGTAAAACTGTAGTATTTTGAATTTGAAGAGTCAACAATAAACTCCTGTATTTGTGTTTAAATCCCTTGATTGTTCCCCAGCTGGTGGAAATTTGGGAAGATTTTGGAGCATTTGGAAAGTGGATACTTAATTGGAGGAGATGTGGCACTGGGGACAGATCTTGAGATTTATGAGTCCAGCCCCACTGGGTTAACTGTTACCTCCAAGCTTATATGACAGGATTTGATGCTCTGCATTGCTTTCTCAACCATAATGAATTATCCCCTCAAAATTATAAGGCAGAGATTTACCTTTCCTTCCATAAGCCACTTTAGTTGAGTGCTTTGTTCCAGTAATGACAAGGTAACTGCTTCAACATGCAACTTCAAAAATGAAAATCTAGAGCAATTGGGAGATTATAGAATGTACATCTATTCTATCATATGGAATCAGAAGACATATGCCTCAATCTGTGTGTTCCTCTGCCTATTAGACACTGAGTAAAACATCCTGAATGGATAAAATAATTTCCCATACATTCATAGGAAATGTGCCATAGATGAAACATTTCCATCCTCTAATCTCATCAATGTATTTGATATAAATCAACAAATCAGGCACTACACTAAGGACTATTACACCTTAACTTCAAAATTTAGAATAAATGAATATACATGTATATACATATGGATATTCAAATTTTATATCAACATAACTATTTGCATGGTTTAGGAAAGGGAAAACTCTTGGAGAAAAGACATATATTGGTTTGAATCACATATAAATTATTCATCAGAGATAACTCAATAGCAATTGTGAAAGTTTACTGTGACAAAATTACTGGAGTGGATAGATATACCTGACATTCTGAAAGCTATTTTCTGTATATTTTATAGTTTTCTATCTATAATTTTGTGAATACTATAAAGGAATACTTCATTAAAATCGAAATTATGTGAGAAACAATTCTCATAAGGACATTTGATTTTTCTTGGGGTACTTTATAAGTTCTGCCATGGTATAGTGCCCTGTTTGTATGATCACTGTGTTTTGTAGAATGAGATCCAGAAAACAATATTGGAATTCCACTTCTCTGTGTCTTTGGGTTCATAACAAAACCTCCTTGTTATTGTCTTCAATTCTAAAATAAGGATAAAATTATACACACCTTCCTGCTTCGCAGGTTGTTTCTAGAATCAAATGAGTTGAATGCACAAACTCATGGTAAATTACAAAGCACCGTGACTCTTCCAATAATTTATTATCATTGCTTTCTGAATATCAGATCCAGCCTGTGGTTGTGTTCATTGATTTGTGAGAGGCTATTATTTACATTTAGAAACATGACTGAGAATGATGGCAGAAGTTGCTTTGGAAACACCTTACACATCATCTACAGTGATATTTCAGTGTCTACTCCAGATGTGATATGTGATGCTGAAAAATTAACATAATTACTCAATTCATCAGCTCTTAAAATGGGGAGCAAGAACTATTTCAATTAGTCCAAATTAATATTTGAGTTGTAAAAATGATAACATACAGTGGAATGCTAGATTAAAAACATAGTAATTGGAAATATATCAGGTTCTTTCCTGTTGGAAAATTAGGATTTTATCAGTATCAAAAATATTTCTTTGATAAAGAAAGGCAATGAGTCAGAGAAACTCTTGATATTACCATACTATTTTAGCATTTTATTGATGGGAACTGTAATACATGCAAAATATCAAGATAAAGAGCTCACTCACCTGGTCAATCTAGTTTGACCATTCGTATTAAGAATGTACCAATAATGAAACCTTAAAGTTCACTTTAAATTATTTTTCCATAGTTTAACCATTGAAAATTTTAAAATATTATCTTTAAATATCAGTGCCTTTTTAAAAACAAAGTAATCACAAGACAAGCTAAAAGTAAAACGATCATATTAATTTTTTTTTCTGTTGTGTTGACTGTGAGGAATAATGGAGAAGGTTGTGAAGGAATGAAAAACTTTTGGTAATAGAGATATTTAATTAGAAAAATTTGCAACTAATAATTGAAAAATATATCTTGATCTATTGGAATCCGAGTCTTTTTGTAGGTCAGAAATTTGTATGGATGACAGAAAGTTTGAAATCACAGGATGCTTTCAGCCATGAAGGAATTTTACATTGTAAACACTCAAAATCTTTCATCCATTACAGGAGTGCTTGTAACTTTACACAAAGGGCAATAAATTAGCTAATAAGCAAATGGAGTAATTTTTTAAGCATACTAATACATGTATAACAATCCTTACAGTACATTTGTCAAGTTTGTCATGTATAAATACAAAGAAAATTAAAAAATATATCTTAATGCCAGGAAAGCTGAGGAATTACAGGGGACTTTGCCATATGTGTAGGAAGTCAAATGTCTCCAAAAATAATCAGAAATCTTAGCAAATTATCTTTCTGGAGGTAAAAATCCAAGAGGAAAAAGAGTATTGAAATGGTTGTATTTATTTAATAAGATATTTTTTAGCTAAATTTTTCTTCCTTTATCTCTTTCCTTTTTTTTCCCTCAAATAGTCAATATCTTAATTGGTATGATACCAGAAATACAAATTTTCCATCCAGTGAACGTAATGATCTTGCAAATATTGAAGTATCCCAGGTGTTTTGGCAATATGTAATGCTCACATGACATTCAGTAAATATCAAATCAAGTGAATATGACATCTAAGCATTTTAATAAAAATTATTCTTAAGGTATATTTTGCCACATGAACAAAGCTCACCATACAGTTAACATGTTAGACAATTACAAGGTTTTATTGATGTTTTATTGATTTATCATGTGCATTAATTTGTATTAATTATATTCTCTAATTTAAAAATAATTAGAACATTACATTTTACCTATATTTTAACATATTTATTGTCAACAATTATATATAGTGTATGAACAAATCTATGGAAGGTACCCCCATTTGTTTCCTCCCTGTCCCCAACCCACTGGGCACCCTTCTCTGTGACCTTACTGAGGTAAGGAGTTATAAACTGTACAAAAGGTAGCAAGTTTTCTTTCTTTGTGTGTTGTTGCTGAGGAGGATAGGACTTGAACTTCAGATGGTTGATGTTTACTTAATGGTTATTACTTTTGCACTGGTCCAATCTCTCCTTGTTATACATTTTTGCAGTGGAAATATTTACTCTCTGCCATTATATGTTGGAAGTATGCAATGTGTTTTGGTTTTGCAGTTCACACAGTTAAGAGACAGTCTTAAATCTCAGAAGAGACTTGCGAATTTGGAACAGTCTTAATGTTGGTAACGTCTATGGGACCTTTTAAGTTGGACTGGATGCAATTTTCATTGTTAGATGGTCATGAGTCTATGGGGGCCAGGGAAGGAGTATGGTAGTTTAAATATGATTGTATGTATGGCCTCATAGACACAAGTGTTTTATTAAAAATGAGCCACTACATGTAGATCCCTGTTACAGTGGGGTTGTCTTTGGGAATAGATATTGGAGTCCAGCCCTAAGGTATGTTTTGTGATGGATCTTGAGTTCAGCCCTAAGGTGTGGAATGCAATTGAAACTCTGGTGGTTTTTTGGTGCTATCTGTCTCTCTTCTTGGATCTCTGGAAATGAGCCACATAGTTGTATCATGATGGAACTTCTCCTGGTCTCTGTAAGCCTGACATTAATCTCTTCCTTCCATAAGTTGCTTCTGGTCAGGTATTTCTCCTAGCCATATGAAATGGACTGCAACACATATTAATAATCACCTATTTACTACTTAAAGAGAATAATACAAATGTAAGGAGAAGGGGGAAACAATGAGGTAATGAGATTGAATATGAGTAAATTACATAGTTATTCTTGCATGAAAGTGTTGTAATGATTAATACCCATAAACTGATATCTGTTTTAGAGAGCTGTTCACACCAAAATCTATATAAGCATATTAATATTTTCCTAAAGAATGATGGTTAATGATAGCATATATTAAGTGCTTACTAAGTATATCACCTTATTCTCACCTTTAGATATGAGGGTTCTGAAGCAAAAAGAGTTTACATTATTTGCATGTACTGAATTACTAAGGGGTAAAAATAGTATATAAGTCATATTTTAATTGGCATATACTGATTTTACATTATCATGTTTTGATAAGTTTATATGTAGTAAAATGATCAATTCATGGTAATTGGCATATTAGTCACCTTGAACATTTTTTCATTTGATTTGTGGCGAGAACATTCAAAATCTACCCTAAAAATTATTTTAGGGGCTGGATAAATGGCTCAGCAGTTGCCTCCGGAGCCTAAGAACCTTGGCTCAATTCCCCAGTACCAGTGTAAACCAGATGAACAGGCATCTGTAGTTTCTTAGCAGTGGCTGGAGGTACTAGTGAAGTCATCTTCTCTATGATGGTTAAGTTTTGTTGTTAACTTGACCTTTTGGGTATTCTTGAGTAGGTTTCTAAGGATGTTAACAAGAAAGCAGCCCTCTTAATAAGGGGCAGGATTTAAGGAATTTCAGAGGAGCAAGAAATAAACATCCCTTTCTGGGAGTGCAGTTCAAGAAGGAAATTCCAGACTTATGAAGCCAGTATGTCTGGGATAGGGTTGCTAGACCCTGCCCTAAGTCAAAGTCCCTAAGTAAAGGGAGAGACTTTCTTCCATCTTAAGATAGAAAAATATCTTTTTAATTGATTTTAAACATATAAAATTATGAGAATTTGTGATAAAAACTTTCAATTCTAGATCTTATGAGTAGATTGTATAAATTTTGTAGAACAAAAAGCAACTCAATTTTATTTCATAAACATGTGAGCAATATTAATGTTTCTGGTGATAATATTATGTCTCATAAAATATTTAGTGAAAAGTAGCTAAAAGTGTTATATTATAGTATACTGCAAGGTTAACATCATGTCATTGTTTTAAAATATAGTGTTTCTTTAAATAATATTATAGTATACTGCAAGGTTAACATCATGTCATTGTTTTAAAATATAGTGTTTCTTTAAATAAAAATTAGCATAACATACTAGCTGGTAAATTATTCTGTAGATGCTCTCAGTAAGTATGAACGGCAGGTTAATTGAAAATTAACTAATCCAATGAATTAACAAAGACTATGATCTTATGTTATTAACAACAACTTAACAGTATAATAAAATAAAATCTAAATTTTAAATACTGAAGTGGAATCTTCACTTCAAAGTAATATAGTAAACCATGTTTAAACAAGAATATGGAGCAATTCCATGGCTGTTATGAAGCACAACTCTTCTATTTCTCAATTTCTCCATTCATCCTTTGTTACGCCAACTCTGATGGAGTCTGTATGAGAAATTGCATAGACTGAGGCAGTTGCTTCAAGGAAGTCTGCCTGTTGGAACAGGCTGTGCACTCTAACTCTTTTGTGTTCTCAGCTGCTCTCTTATTGCTCTGATACCTGCTCGTGGCTCTAACTCATTGTTTCTTTCTAGTTCATTGAGTCCATCTTCACGAAAACAGGGAATAAACTATGAAGATTTGTTTCCCAAGAGAAAATGAAAAATAAAGTTTTTCCTTCAGTCACTCCCCCATTATTACGAGCAATTGAGAGACTGAAAACAGCTAAAGGACTTTTGGGAAGAGTCCTAGATGACTTACAATAGAAGAATTACTTATTAAGGGAAAGTATTGAGAAAGAGATTCCTAGAACTGAGAGAGTTATAGGAAAAGACCAAGAAGAAACTAGTAGTATAAGGAAACTCCCTGAGCCCACTGATGCTCCATTTCCTTATACAGGTATTTATGAAAAAAGGTGACAGATGGGTTAACATTAAGGAAAAGAGAATATCATGGTAAACCTTAAAAACAAATTCTTAATGGCTGAAAACCACATAATGTTTAAATTGAAAAACAAGTGCCAAGTCAGGCCAGGCCTGACTAACCACAGTTTTGTTTCAAAACCATTTATGTGATAATCATCTGTGCTTTTGTATTGTCTATTCTCATGTACCTTGCTGAAATTCTTGGTTGAATCATTCAAAGAAACTGTAACTGCCTGTATAATCCAAGAATACTGTTACAATAATCAACTGTATATAACTCTGACAAATGCTCA
>PVHP010025714.1:0-25280 GCA_004024765.1 Zapus hudsonius | reverse complement strand
TAGCCACTGCAAATAAACTCCTGACCCATGTACAAAGTGGTATGTGGGTACTGGGGAATCAAACCCTCGCTTGTTAGGCTTTGCAGGCAAACACACCTTAACTGTTGAGCTACCTCTCCAGCCCTCTCATCCGTTTTCTGTTCCTCTAACAACTGCTGGGGACCGTGACTCATTTAGGCTCTGCCACTTCCCTCCAGACCCGGCTCCCTGGGCCTCCCCAGAGTCCCTGGTGCTCCATGCTGGGCAGAGCCACTGGCTGACTGACGGTGACTTGATCTGACACCTGATTTGTACGGGGCCATTGCCAAAAGCAGCCTCGAATAATTCCTAGGCTTTAACAAACATACCAATAAAAGGAAAGTTTGAATGAGTACCACTCAAGCCAGCCAGCCTTGAAGGGGAACTGTGATGCCTCAAGTATCCAAGCTGGGCTCCTGTGAGCCAAGGCACTGCTGCCCTACTGTGTGTAGAGGCTGGATGGGCCTTGACTTCCTCGAACAGATATGCAAGACAGCAATGGACACCCTGGACCACTGCTGTCCATGGTGGAGAGTGACCAGTCCCCTCCCCTGACTTCCATGCACCTCTCTCCCCTACCCCTGGCTCAGCCTGAGAACTAGACACAACTCTGGGCCCTCAGTTAGGGGTATCTTTTGGCTTGGGATGCCTTGCTGTGTCTTCTGTTTAACAAACTCCTATTTATCCTTAAAAACCCCATGATCTGGGTATGATGGTTGATGCCTTTAGTCCCAACACTTGGGAAGCTGAGGTAGGTAGGAAGATTGCCATGAGTTCCAGGGAAGCCTGGACTACAGTGAAACCCTACCTCAACAATGACAACAGAAAAACAAACAAACAAAAAAAATAGGGCTGTGGAGATGGCTCAGCAGCTAAAGGTGCTTGTTTGTAAAACCTGAAGTCCCACGTTTGATTCCTGAGTCCCCAGCACCCATGTAAACCCAGATGCACAAAGTGGTGCATGCATCTGAAGTTCATTTGCAGTGGCAGGAGGCCCTGGCATGCCCGGATTTTCTCTCTCTATCTGCCTCTTTCTGTATCTCAAATAAATGAATAAAAAATTTAAAACTAAAACTAAAAATAATTTATTTATTTGCACATGTTTCTGTGTGTATGGGTAAGGGTGTGCCAGGGCTTCTTGCCACTAGAAATGAATACAAGATGCATGTGCCACTTTGTGCATCTGGCTTTACGTGCATTGGTGGGGAATTGAACGCAAGCCAGCAGGCCTTGAGAGCAAGTCATTAACCACTGAACCATCTCCCTAGTTCTGTTTGCTTTTTTTCGATTTTAATTTTAATTAATTGAATTTTTTTGTTTTTCAAGGTAGGGTCTTGCTCTAGCCCAGGCTGACCTGGAATTCACTATGTACTCTCAGGCTGGCCTCAAACTCATGGCAATCCTCCTACCTCTGCTTCCAGAGTGCTGGGATTAAAGGCGTGCGCCACTACGCCTGGCTCATCAATTCACTTTTTGAGGAGGGGCTCATGTAGTCTGAGCTGGCCTGGAGCTCACTTCATAGCTGAGAATGACCTTGAAGGTCTGATCCTCTTGCTCGCACTCCTGGTTTACGAGGTGCTGAGGATTGCGTACACTGGGCAAGTCCTCCACCACCCAAGCTATATTCCCGGTCTTTGCTTCTTTCCTTTTCTTTTTACTGAGCAGCTGAGAGTAACCTTGAATTTCTGATCCTCCTCCAGAGTACTAGGATTACCGGCACACACCACCATGCCTGCAAAGCTTTTATTCACAAACAAGGCCATTTTGACATATTGAGGACTATAAATATGAATGGGGGGGCACCACTCAACCCATGACAGAGCCCCTACAGAGGAAGGAATTTTGTCAGGAGAGCAGAGTTGGGCAGGGGCACCCTGGGGAGAACCCAGATGTTTCTAACAGAAGCAATCAAATGTGCAGGTCTTTGTAGCAGGAGCAGCTCTAGAAGATTCTTTGGAGATTTCTTGCGGCTGCTCAGGCTCTGGCTCTGCCCATGAGTTGTTGTGGGTGGTGGTGGGTGGGGTGCTTCCCAGCTTGCTGGTCTCAGGGGTGAGACGCTGGGAAGGCCTGTCAGGTTTGATCTAGAGGGTTTGTTTTAGACTTTCTGCTGACTCTGGAGAGGGATTGATGTGGGGGTAGGTGCGGGCTGGCTCAGAGGAGAGGGGCGCTTTCAAAGCTGTAACCATGGGAAATGTTTTTCTTTCCTGCTTGAAAGAAAATGCCAGAGAAAGATAAAAAGGGGGAAATAAAAGGGAGTGAGGTGAAGAGAGATGCCTGTGTGTGTGTGTGTGTGTGTGAGAGAGAGAGAGAGAGAGAGAGAGAGAGAGAGAGAGAGAGAGAGACCTAGGAGCCAGTGGGCCCAGGAGAGCTCTGTCGTCCTTTTCTGGACATATGTCACCCAGCCTGCAGGAATTTCTCATGACTCGCTTTCCTTCTGTGTGTGTGTGTCTGTGCACGCTCCCCATGTATATGTGTGAGCAGGCATACATGGTCCTCTTTTACCACACTCAACTCTAGCTGTTGTTTCCATGGGACCGGGTAACCAGGGAGCCTCAGTGATCTTCCTGTATCTGAGCCCCATGCGACAAGGTTACGGGTACTTATGGCTGTTTATGTGGGTGCTGGAGAATTAAACTCAGAGCCAGTCAGGCCCTTGTTCTTTTTTTTTTCTGTTTTTTCGAGGTAGGGTCTCGCTCTAGCCCAGGCTGACCTGGAATTCACTCTGTAGTCTCAGGGTGGCCTTGAACTCATGGCGATCCTCCTACCTCTGCCTCCCGAGTGCTGGGATTAAACGTGTGCACCACCACGCCCGGTTTAGGCCTTCATTCTTGCAGATGGCAAGCACTCCTGCCCACAGAGTCATCACCTCAGCTCATCTGTCTGTCTGCTTTCTTCTGAGGCAGGGCCTTACTCTAGCCCAAGCTGACTTGGAACTCACTTTGTTCAGTTCAGGCTAGCCTGGAACTCATGGCCATTCTCCTATCTCAGTTTCCTCAGAGTGCTGGGATATCACGCCAAGTTTCCTTTTAAAAAAAAATAAAAATTGTTTTTGGACTGGAGGGATGGCTAAGTGGTTAAGGCACTTGCCTGCAAAGCCCCAGGACCCCAGCACCCATGGAAAGCCAGATGCACAAAGGGACATCTGCAGTTCGTTTGCAGCGGCTGGAGGTTCCAGACTCCTCTCTATCTCTCTGCTGTAAATAAATAAAAGTATATTTTTAAAAAATTTATTTTCTTATGTGTTTGTGTGTTTATACACGCCAGGGCTTCTTGACATTGCAAATGACAGCCAGATGCTTACACTACTCTTTGCATCCAGTTTACATGGGTGGTTTGGGAATTGATCCCAGGCTGTCAGGCTTTGCAAGCAAGTGCCTTTAACTGCTGAGCCGTCCCCCACCCTCAGAGGCTGATTCATTTTTTGTTTTTGAGATTGTTATTCTAACCCAAACTACCTGGAACTCATTCTGTAGCCCAGGCTGGCCTCAAACTCACCACAGTCCTTTTACCTCAGCCACCTGAGGACTGGGATTACAAGAGGCATAAACCACCCTTTCCAGGTTTTTTTTTTTTTTTTTTTTTTTTTGAGACAAAGTCTCCAGTAGCCCAGGCCTCTGCTGCTGGGATGACCTTGAGCTCCAATCTCCAAGTGCTGGGATTACAGGCGCGTGGACAGCATCTGGATGTGCAGGCCAGGCTGGCATCAAACTTCAGATCTTCCTGCTTTAGCCTCTCCAGTGCTGGGATTACTGGTCTAAACCACCCATCCTTCTGTAAAGGGAGCCTGGGGCTACAGTGTACCGTGACCGTGACCGTAGAGTTCTTGTTTAACATGCATGAGGCCTGGGTTCCATTTCTAGCACAAAAAGAAAGAAAGCAAGAAGAAAGAAAGAAAGAAAAAGTGTTGGGGCTCCATGTGACCCCCCCCTCAGCACCTACCCCAAGCCACTTCCCGCAGTGTGTGTCACCTCACTGTCCCCCGTGTGAAGCAGGTAAGAGAGTTCTCAGATCGCAGGGCCATTCTCAGTGCCCAACACAGTGGGTGCTGGGAGGGCTCGGCCACAGGGGGTGGCACAGCCCAGATTTGGAGGCACCACGTGGGTTAGGGCGGCGGGAGGCCTGGAGGCCAGGCACACAGTGGTATTTGCGCCCGAGTTCCTAGCGTGCTCAGGCCTGCCAGGGAGCCTCGCAAAGGTCCTAACAAAGCTGGGAGCCTGGGGGAAGAGCAGGGGGAGGGGAGGGAACTTCTGAGAGCAGTCAGCCCCCTCCTGGGGCACCAACTCCCCACCTAGGTGCAGCGCCCCTCCCCAAACACACGTGCTCCCAAGCCCTGGCACTCACACACATAAATCCTGTTAGTTACACCCCGCAGAAACTCGCTGCCGAACACACCCGGTCACACCCAGACAAAGACCCCAAGAGGCCTCGTTTGTCAATCGGGGTTTGTTATCCAGGGCCTAGCGCCGTGCATGGGGGTCTACAGCAGGCTGGACACAGCGTCCTTCCCCCTCTACTGCACACTGCGCCCCCAAAGAACCACAGCACCTCCAGTCTCATTCCAAACTCCCCTCCGCTCCTTGGGCACCGGGACCACAATCAACACCCACCGATGTCCTTGGCCACCCCCTCTTCTGACACTGCGCCCCTCCCCCACGCCCGTCCTTGGATGGGTCTGGCAGGAAACATTCCCCAAGGTCATCAGGGCTCTCCAGCGGGCGGTAGGGGGGAGCTGATTTATTGGCGGTTTATTTGTAGAAACGCTATCGCTCTGATTCCGGAGAGGGAGAAGGAAAGAAAGAAAGAAAAATGCTCGTGGTGGATTTTAACCTTGGGCCGAGACCTCAAGGCTTTGTTTTCCAAGCCCCCCTCCCCCCCCCAGCCGGTGGTTCTGCACCTTAGCCTCTGGCTCCTAGGCTGCGATCCGGGACAGCGCTCAAATTTCTCCATGTCTGGCCCTGAGCTCCTCCAAAGGTGTTTCTTTCTAGAAGTTCTAGAAAGGAGCTCAAGACCCTCGGGTGAGAGGGACCCGAGAGTGAGCTTTCCAAAATCCCCGTGCCCGGCCCCCTCTGGCACGGTGCGGCACCCAGGAGAGGCTACATGCTAATCCCCTCCTCGGTGGTCCCTTTGCAAAAGCCCCTTCTGGGGCGGCTAGGTTTCTAAAGCGCTTAGCTCGCCCTGCTGATGTGGAACTTGGGCAGAAAGTTGTTCCCTGCCCCTTTGGCACAGGGAGAGGAGCGTTTTTAACGGCATTACTGCAAATGCACCCTCTCTGGAGCAGCCCCGAGGGGACAGTCGTCCACTTCAGGCTGCCACCAGCGCGCACCCAGTTCTTGCTTTCTTGGTGGTTCAGTTATTTGTGACAAGGCGGGCGATGTAATCGGGCTACCGAGTCGGGACCCCCGCCCATCCGCAGAAGAAAAGCTTTGGGGTGTTCTTGGCAAAGAAGGGGTGGGATGCTAGCACAGGGCAGACAGCCCATGGACCTCTGCCTTTGGGCTCACCCCGATCGGTGGTACTCCCATCAAAAAGGTCCCCAGTGCGCCACAGAGTGCTTCAGGGGCGTGGGGTTAGTTAGTGCAGGGTCCACAGTGGAGGGTTAGGTGGTCGGCTGAGTTTCCGAAAAGCCGCTCTCACTCTTTTTATCTCCGGGTTGACTCTCCATGGTGGACTACACCCCCATCCCGGCTTCACCAAGAAGCCTTCCTAGGAGTCAGTGGCCCGGTCCAAACACCTCTATCCCAGACAGTGATAGCTGAGGCCCAAGGCCACTTCGGGTCCGACACTCGAGGGGATGGATGGCGGTGGCACCGAGTGGGTGAGGCCGTTCCCTCTCTTCGGCAAATGGGGAAGTTCCTGGCTTGACTCCCCGCGCGGTTGCGGGGTAGCACCCCCCAGCCGCGATCAGAACAAGGCACCCGTGGAGACCCTGGACTCGAGGAGGGTCCAGATCGCCCGAGAGTGAGCAGTGTGGTGAGGAGGGTCCCGTGGAGATTTATGGCTGCAGACGATCCCGAGCGCACAAGGCGCGTCTCCAGTTCTCCCGGAGCCAAACAGTTCAGTGGAAGACCCGACCGGGGCCGGAGGCAGAGGCCGGGTCGCGAGGAACCTGGATGTGCAGCGGCCGGGCCTGGCGCAAGGGCCCGGGGGTGGCCGGCTCTGCGCGCCCGGGTCCTGCCGGTGCGTCCTTGATCTTCGCGAGTGGATCTCGGCGGAAACCTCCGCACGACGCTGGGCCAGTGGCCGGGAGACAGGCGGTCCCGGGGCTCTGGCCTCTCCAGGTTTTAGCGGCGCCCGGGCAGCCGGATCTAGGACCGGCGGAAAGCCGCTCCTCGGGGCCCCAGTCACAGCCCATTTGTACTGGGAAGCAGAAGCCGGCAGTCCCTTGGGGTCCCTTCACCCAGGCTGGTACTTAACCCACCCCCTGGGAAAGACGGTTCAGGGTTACGGATAGGGTGGCTCGAGTGTCCTCTCCTGGGGATGGGTACTGCCCCCCTTTTTTCCTGGGGGGAGGAGCACGGGAGAGTGTGTCCACGCGGCCAGAAACAGGAGGATTCTGGAAGAGCGGGGCTCAACCCTGGCCAGGACGGCAGGGAAGGAGGTGCGGGCGCCATGGAGCGGGACAAAGGCGCTGCTGGGGAGGCCGCCGCATTCAAGGTTGGCTTGTCCTTAAGCTTTACAACAAAGGAGGTTAGAGTTGTGGCAGTGGGGATGCGTCCGAGGCCTGGAAGAGCCCACCGAAGGCCAGGCTGGGGCCGCCAGGGCTGAGCCAGCCGGGAGGCCAGCCTGGGTGGGTTCTGCGGGAACCCCGACTTGGGGCTGCGTGGAGGAGGTCCTCCCGTCCCCAGCCGATTTTCCACCCAGCCAGTGCAAAACACACACACACACACACACTCTGCGTCAACACTGTTTTTGGCCACCAACCCCGCCGGGTAAACAAGCCAGGGGGTTGGGGGTGGGGCGCAGAAGATGGCGACGGTCACCCGCTTTGCGCAATACCTGGCTTTCAAGTTCAAATGTGACCCACCATAGTGTGCAGGGTGTTTTCCAACACCCGGAGGCCAGTTTAGGGGTGCCCAAAGGCCCTCTAAAGGGACAGCAGCTGCCTTTCCTCTTGGGAACGGTTCCACGCCCCAAGATGGCTCCCGGACGCTGTTTACCCAGTGGCTGTGCGGACATTGGGGTGCGGAGACCCGGAGGGGGCGAGAGGACTAAGGTTCGCACGCAGCAGCTCCTCTCCTGCGCTCCACGCACCCCGCGGGCCGGAGAAGCGGCCCGGGTGGGCTCAGCCCTGTGCGTCTGCCAGGTGGCCGGGGACCCAGAGTCACCGTCGGCCTCCCCCGGGCCGCGTGGCAGCTCCGGGATGCAGGGCCGGAGGCGAGCGGGGGCCTGGGGTGCACACAGTCCATGGGGAGGGGCCCGCCATGTCCCCCAACCACAACCCTAATCAAATGCTGGCTTGGTTTGCCACATCGACCGGAGCCCCCGCACACTTGAAAAATGCAAAACGCCATTGGCAAATCCAGGGCAGATCGGCAGAATTTTTTATTAGCAACTAAATGATTTATGGCACACATACCCCCACCGTCACAATTACGGCGTCGTGGAGCATCCAGGGGTGAAAACATTAAACATTTATAAAAATAGGCCTTTTGTTTTTTTCCACCCCGCAAGGCTTTCTTTCTGCACTATTCCCCTCCCCAACTCGCAAGATAACGTATTTTTTTTTCCATGAGCTATATTAAAATAAGAAAAACATTCCAGATCCCAGGAGGGATAAGGGGGTGGGGGTTCAAGGCTTGTGCTCCGAATATCGGAGGGCGATGGGGGTGGTGGTGGGGAGCGACGGGACTCAGGCGTGGGAGGGTTTGCTGGAACCCACAAAGGCCTCCAGATAAGCCTCCGGGGCGCTCCCCCTCCCCAGTGCCCGGTCGGTCCTCGGTCTCGGTCTCGGCTTCCAGCAGCCCCGCGCTGCTCAACTGCATTTATTTCTGCAGTCGCCCCCCTCCCCTAAGGCACACAGACACAATACCTCCTTTCTCTAACCCCCCTCTCTCGCTCGGTCTTTGCTCCTGGCCGTCCCGGGGCTGCACCGGGCGCCTCCCGCCGCCCTGGCTGCCACCGAGACCCGCGTGCCCAGCTCCAAACGCGGACTCCGCCGTTCGTTCCCCTCGGCTCTTGCTATTTTCGGTCCTTTCTCGGCTTCTCACTCCTCCCCTCCTCCCCCCGCGGAGCTCCAGCTTCCAAAAGAGGGCAGCCTAGAAACCAGCGCAGGAGACTCCAGGAAGGGCAACTTGAAACTGCCCTCAAGAGGCCCAACTTTTCCCCCCCTCAAATTTATACTGGGATTAAATTAGACACCCCCCAGTTTTCTCTCCAACCCTGCCCCCTTTTTTCTAAAAGTGGAGAAAAAAAATGGGATGGATGGGCACTAACTAGCTCATTTTTTTAACCCCCCCCATCCAGAAAAGTTGTCTTAAAAATGGATTTTCTTAAAAAAATAGCAATGCGAAACCGCTGAGTCCGCAGAGCGGGGCGAAAGAGCGGGCTTCTCTTGTTTTAATTAAAATCCCTTCTCCACCATTGCTCTCCCAGGCAGGATCGGCAAGGATTTCTGCCTTTCCAAGCTTCTTTTCCAGGGTAGGTAATGCCTAGCCGGGCTCGGGGCTCCGGTGGGGCTGCGCAGAGGGTCGCGGGGCCCCTCAGGACTTGTCCTTCCGCGGGGTCTTTACTCCCCGCGCCCCCAAGCCAGGTAAACCTGCCGCAGGCGCTCCTGGCGGACTCCACTAGGGATTTCTTTTTTTTTTGCTGCAAGTGCAGAATGAAAGTACGAAGTCTGGGGGACGGGGCTCCCCTCCCCCTCGGCCGCCCAGGCCAGCCAAGCACTTTTGGGCTTGGCTCGAAGCTTCCTCTGAACTCAACATTTTTTCCCCTCCCGGTTCGCCCTCCCTGGAGGGGGCGCGGCGGATGGAAGGCGAGAGAGGCCCCCAGCCAAGAGGTTTTTAATATTACACTTTAATAGGTTTCAGAAGGCCCCGTGGAGAAATGATAATAGGCTGAAATGTCAGAATCGAGAGAGGGATTCAGCTCGCGCTCCGCCGACCTAATCCTTTTTTCTGCTCCGATTTTTTTCTTTCTTTTTTTTTTTTTTAGGGGGAGGAAGGGAGAAGAGGGAGGGGGACGCCCACGCCGAAGAGGGGCTTTGGGGAGGGGCGCGCCCCAGTCCGTTTCTATAGGAACCCCTTTTAGAAGATTAAACTCACCGCTGCCTCCGCGGCCTCTCCGAAATATTAATCAGTGACCATCTGACACCGAGTTTCGGGGAAGGGACCCGCAGGCTGGGCACGGAAAACCGCCTTCTCGCCCGCATTATCCCACCCGACCACACTGCTGGGGGTGGGGGCCAGGGAATGAATCGCTCCTTTGTTTTAAAAGGAAGAAAGGAAAGGAAAAAAAGGGGGGTGGTGGAAGCAGCCCTGGTCGACCGGGTTTGGCGTCTCCACCGCGCGTCCTAGGGGCGCACCCAGGGAGAGTGCGCGGCCGGGGCGCGGGGCGCGGGGCGCTGTCCGCCGGGGCTCCCGGCCGCTCCCGGCTCGATCGGCTCACGTCACCTCCTCCTGCGAGCAGGAAGCTGACAGGCGGCCCATTAAACCGCGCCTGCAAAGCCCTGGATTGCGGCGACAACCATCTTCCTCTATTTTGATCGCTCAGCCCAGACGCTGGAGGAGGGGTGGGGTGGTGGCGGTGGGGCTGAGGAAAAGGGAGGAGGAGAAGGAAAGGGAGGAGGGAGGGGGTTGAGCTGGCGAGGGGGGGAAGGGCTGCCTAGAAACGGCTCGGAAAAATTCTCACCACCAGTTTAGATCATTCAGCCCGGCCGAGGGGGAGCCTGGAAACCGCCGGAGCCCCGAGGTCCGTAATTGGTTTTATAGGAATGGCTGAGGGCCAAGGTGTTTACATGCGCGTGATGGGCGGCGCGCGGGGCCAATGCGCGGAGGCCGGGGGCTGGCCCGAGGGGGGGCGGGCGCCCGGGAACAATGCGTGTTTCTTCGCCTGCGAGGACTCCCCTCCCCCAGCACCCCCCCTGCTGGCTTTTTTTTTTTTTTTTTAAGATCCAGCGAGAGGAACTTGAAAGGGGGGTTGTGTAATGTACCTTTTCCAATCCCGGGCTGTATATGGAGATTTGGGATTCTTTAAACCGGCGCTACCTGGATTTTATTAAAAAGCGGGGAGCTGGGAGAGAGGAAAGCTGGCTTTTCCGGGGGCTGCGGGAGCCGGGCCGCGGGAGGGCGGAGGAGTTGGCGCGCCAGCGGAGAGCGCTCGGCCCCGGGAGCGGTTTTCTACCAAAAAAAGGAAAGGCGGGCAAAAAGTGTGAGGCGGCCGCGGGTGGCGGAGGGGAGCGGCGGCTGCGGGATGGCCGGCAGGACGGGCGCCTGAGCGCGCCGGGAGCCGGGGCCGCCGCCGGAGTCACTGTCGCCGGAGCCTGGAGCCCGGAGCCCCGCCGCGCCAGGTACGCCCGCGCGCCCGCCGCCGGCCCCCGGGCTTCTCCAAACTTCTCGCCCTGCGCCGCCCCACCCCGCTGGCCCCTTTGGGGGTGCGGGAAGGGGGACCCTGAAAACTGTCTGGCTTCCCAGGAGGGAGGGACCCGGAGGTCGGAGATGCGGGGAGACGGGGACCCTGGGAAGGGACGGGACGCGACGCGCGCGCCGCTGCGCCTCGGACGACCCACCCGGGTCCCTGACCCGCTCCAGCCTGCCTGGCATGGCCGAGGGGCGGCGGTTCCCCCACACGGTTCCCGGCAGGCGGCGGGCGAGCCGGGGGGACGTCGAGACGTTTTCGATTATAGGCTGTTTTTAATTAAAAGCCGGAATTCAGCCATTTTAACTGCATTTAAGGAGGGGGGAGAGAAAAGTCCTAGAGAAACGCAGCGGAGCCCGCAGATGGCCACGCCAGCCTCTCCGATCTTGCCAAGGGCTGCTCCGCGAGGCTTCACCCCGACTTTCTTAAAGAGGGGCGCCTGGGCATCTTTTAAAACACTGCCTTAAGAGTATTACCTTTTTAAAAAAAATCACGGGAAGCTCACCTCCTTGAGATATGTATCCTCCTCCTCGGCTGTGGCGGTCTTAGATTTTTTTTTCCAAAGTGTACACTGATCTGGTAACCAGAGCCCCATGCGTGGAGCGAGGGAGGGAGAGAGGGAGGCTGGGAGGAGGAAGAGGGGGTGTGGGCAACCCCTAAAGCACGTTAAAATGGGGACCCCTTTGCAAAGTTGGGGGAGTGAGGCTGGGAACTTGGGGGGGGTCTTGCAGCGCCCAAGGGGACTGGGCGCAGGGAGGATGGCTTCAAGTGGCCGCGAGTGCCTCGGGCTGGCAGGCGGGAGTCCGGAGCGTGAGCCGCGGCGAGCGGCTGGAGCGACCGACCGACCGAGCGGGAGGGAGGGAGGGAGGGAGGGAGGGAAGGGTGGTCTCTGCAAACCCTTCCCCACGGGAACGGGCCCACGACAGGTCCTTTAAACGGACAGCGTAAACTGAAAGTACAGTGGGCTTTACCCTTCGTCGGGGGGCCGTCTGTCCTTTGTAGGTTATTTGGGGGGAGGGTGTGTAGGTAGCCAGGCAAGCTAGCTAGGGCAGAAGCGACGTCCCCTCTCTCCCTCCCCAAATATCCCCGAGCCAGGCCACGACCTCGGGCCGCGGGATTCCCAGGCTAGGGCGTTGGAAAATGAAAGCAAAGCTCGTTTCGGAGGGTTTTTCTTTGCAGCCCGCCCGCGAGTGCCACGTCTCGGGACTCGGACTTGGCGACTCCCACCCGGTAGTAGCTCCACGGGGGCAGCGGGAGGGGGCGGCGATCCTCTTTAAAAATAATAAACCCACTTTGCCCCCTCCCGTCTTTAAACAACCACCCACCACCACAAAAAGCTCCAGACCAAACATTTCTTTGGCGAACCAAAACTCAGAAAAGGGTGACCGAGGGTCCCTCTAAAAAAGGTTAAAAATTAAACTTTGCGGATCAAACAGTGACATGGTTTTAGTAGACTGTTGGAAAGATTTGTTGGTTTTCAACCCCGAAGCTTGGAGATAAAACACTCAGCCGAACGAACGGGGCGCGGCCGGCCGGCCCGGTGGCCTTCCTCCCCAGCTCGGCGAGGACTTGGCCCCGCGGCCGGCCGCCCGGGCACAGTCCGGGCTGGAGCGCAGCGCGCGCGGGTCACTCCACGGAGCCAGGTTCCCGGGAGCCTGGCGCTGCCCAAGGCAGGAGCGTGGTGGATTTTTTGCTATTCGTGGAAAAAAGGGAGCTACTTCTGATTTCATTTCTGGCCGCCCTGATTCCGAAAGGCAAGGCGATTATCTGAAACTATTTTTTTTTCTCTTTTTTGTTTCCACCTCTTCCCTTTTTTATCTTTTCCTCCCTTCTGGATCTTCCGCTGCCGGTCTCCTGTCTCCTTCCCCGCCAAGACGCCGTCTGTGCCGCCTCGCGCAGTTTCACCCGGCCGCCTGGAGGGGACCGACCGCCGGCTGTTAGTGTGCCCCGGGCCGAGCGGGCCGGGAGCCGGGCGCGGGTCCCGCCGGCCGCCACCATGCACGCCGCGGAGCCCCCGCCACCCGAAGACTCCGGGACTCCATCCAAGCCGAACTTTTAGGTCCCACGGAGTGAGGCCCGCGGGCCGGGTGGGGGACAGACTGACCGCGGCACCCCCCGCGGAGGATGGATGGCCGAGACTTCGGGCCCCAGCGGTCCGTGCACGGCCCCCCGCCGCCGCTGCTGTCCGGCTTGGCCATGGATGGCCACCGCGTGGGCGCGGCCACTGCTGCCGGACGTTTGCCCGCTTCGGGGTTGCCCGGCCCGCTGCCACCCGGGAAATACATGGCCGGCCTCAACCTCCACCCGCACCCGGGTAAGTGATTCGCTGCGCGCTTGCCATCTCCTTGTCTTGTGGGGGTCCCGGAGAGGGAGGCCCGGAGACCTCGCGGCAGGAGCCTGTCTGTCTGTCTGTCTGTCTGCCACCCCGCGGGGTACATGAGGCTCTATTCCTAGGGTGCAGAAACCCCTGGATCTTATTTTTTGCGGTCAAGTCCCGATAGAGAAGCTCTCCGATGCAGCCCCTGGCACACCAGATCTTCCCGATGCCAGCATCCGCTCATATCTGGGCCACCTGGGGTGGCTGAAGGGCTGGAGTTTGCAAAATCTGGGTGAAACAAAATAAAACATGCCAGCCCCTTCCCTGGTGTAGCTCGGATCTTATTATTGGCAAGTGCCCTTCCCTGTGCCAAAGGGTCCTAGGATCTGTCCCTTTACGCAGTCGGGTCCCAGGCGGTTCTTGAGCCCTTGTAGGTGGGATACGAGATCCGGTTTCGGTTCTAGGACCCAGGTCTGCGGTGAGCCCGCAGGAAGCCGATTATTCCCAGGTAGTTAGGCTGTGATCCAAGTTTTGGGCATTCTGGTTCTTCTCGGCAGAAATTAGGGCCCGTGGTGGTGTGCCCGAGTCGGTGTAAACAGAGCCCAGGGGAAACCAGCAGCGTGGTGGGGAGCGAATGGAGCTGGGCCTGGGTGGTCGAGGGGACACCTGAGGGCCAAGGACCAGCAGGGCGGAGGAGGTGGCCTCCGCCATTTCCCGAGAGGGCTGCCCCGGGGAGGGGACTGATGGCCAGGCTGGGCTCAGCCGAGCCGTGGCTGCAGCGCGCACGGAGCCAGAGGAGCCTGGGCACCCGCAGACCCCGAGCACCATCCCTCCTCTCAGGCTGCTCCCCGGTGCCGTAACCCGGCCCAAGGAAAAACTCCTGCTGCCTGCACCGTAGTTTAAGAGGACCTGGACGATTTCCCCCGGAGCCCCGAAGCTCTGCTCCCCTCGTCCTTCACCCCGGGCCAGAGCTACCGCCGCGGCCTTCCCTCTGCATCCCGGGCTGTGCTCGCTGGCTGATTTTTGCTTGTCCCTTTGATTTCGCTCCTGGAACTTTTCAAGGACCAGGAGTCTGGGTCTCCGTGGGACAAAGGGCCTTTGTGAGGCGCCTGGCGGGGGAGGGGCGAACGGAGATCCCCGCCAGGTCACTTCCCCTAGTGTGCCCGTGTGCCCCTTGGGAGCGGGAGACCTGTTCCACTTGGGGATTGTGATGAGAGCCAGGGATTTCTCTGGAGTGGTGCCCTGTGGCCTAGGTGGCACTTGGGAGACCTCAAAGCCAGTCTTGTGGGGGGTGGCCCTGGGGCACAAAGGCCATGTGGGCCACCTCCTTGTGCACATCCCCTAGAGGGACCATGGTGATGAGCGTGTGGATTTGCATGTCTTTTGGGATGTCTAGATTGGTAGGTCTGCACTTGGGGCGGTGGCAGGCAGGGCTTCCAGTGAGGTCTGGGAATATGGACCCCAGGTGGTCCTGGCAGGCTGGTTGGTAGCTTGCTCCTGCCTAGCTGAGCCAGGCCACTCTAGAGAGAGCAGCATACAACCACTTATTGGTCACAGCCTGTGCCTCCCCTAGCCTGCAGGCTGACTACCTAATGTCCCCATTTGGTGGATGGGGTGGTGGATCAGCAGGCCGGTGGAGGAAGTCCAGCTGGTTGTGGCCTCCCCGCCTGGAGCTGTGTGACATGTGTGCATTATGGCTGAGGGTGTGGAGGAAATGATGGGAAGGCCACTGTGGTCCCTTGAGGCCTTACTCACTAGAGAGGGAAGAGTTGGGGGGTGGTGGGGCCGGGCTGCCCACCTCCAGCTGGGAAAGGCGGGCTGGACCCCAGGTCAACGCCCAGAGTTGAAGCCATCCTTAATCCCATTAGCCATGAGGTGGGATTGCACCCCAGTCTCTGCTTGGCAGAGATTAGAAATTCCTAAAGCCACCCTTCCCCCACTCCCCTTTTCTTTGTGGGGTGCAGGTGTTCAATTTCCTTTTCACTGATGCACCACCCTGTTCCTTCTCTGCTGTCTTCTGCCTTCCTTAGGTTTTACCAGCTTTATCAGTCCCATCTTTGTTTACTATTGTAAAAAAAAAAAAAAAAGGCCAGAGAAGCTGAGCGATGTGCTCTGGTCACACAGCCAGGGAGCAGGAGGGTGTTTCCTCTGGGCTATGGGGAATTTGTGGATGTGGCCATCTCTGCTGGCTGCAGAGTTCCCACGACATCAGCCTGGGCAGCGGGAACGGCCCCCAGGGCTTGGAGCCAGTGTCTGCTGTGAGGGAAGGTTTCCTGGTGGCAAAGCTGTTTGCCATGTGTGATTGGCCAAAGTCTGTGGTCCCTTCCTCTCTAGAAAAGAGGAGAAGTTAATAATTTTTTTTTTGAAAAGTGAATGAGTACTCATACCTCTATTCTCAGCACTGAGGCTGAGGCAGGAGGACCAGGAGTTGGGGGCACAAGAACCAGGTTTGTGTCAAAGCAGAGGTAGGCTTTCCTTTTGCTATAACCTGTAGTTTTGCCGTATAGTTTGAGCAGTAAATATTCACAGCCTGTTAGTGAAATGGACAAGTGACCAGTCCTCACTGGGTTGGACTTTAGGTGGGGGGAAGGGAGGAGTTCTCTTACATTGTAATTAAAGCACTAGTAACAGGATTTTGTGCTTGGCTATTTATTTTCCCTGCCCCCACTCCCTGGGCTAAATGAGGGGTGGGATTCCTGGATCAGGATTGGGAGGCCCTGCACTTTGGCCTGCCCTGGGCTCCATCTCTGGAATCCTACCTGTCAGCCTCCTGGAATTGATTTAGAAAGATTAATCAGCCAGGACTGGCTGCTGGAGAGATGGGATCTCGAGAAGATAAAGAAAGGGAAGATTTGCTGAGCCCTTCCTCCTCCTCCGGTCAGAGGCAGCTAGGGAGGCCTGAGGAAGGTTCTGGAACCTGGAAGGGCCCCTTGGGCTCTCTGGCTCTTGCAGCCACTGCCTCTGAAGCTGTGTGCTTTTCTTTCCTTCCCCACTTGTTCATTTGCTTAGCAAATAATTCCCAAGTGCTTCCTGCGTGCCAGGCACCGCACCCGACTTAGCTGTAGCAGTGAACCAAGCCTGAAGACCGAGGTCTTTGCCCTCGTTGGAGCTCGCTCTCTATCTAGTGTGGGAGCCAGGCACTAGACACAAATCACCGCAGGAAATCATTCTAAATGGGGACACAGGGCACGAAAGAAATAAAATGCCTTGGGTCTGGTCTGACCCTTGGGTGAGGGGCCAGGTCAGAGGGCTTGACCTCAGCCATCCCCGGAGTGATTCCTTTTGTGCGTATGGAGGACCAAAGAGTTGACAGAACACAGGAGCCCAGAGCCTGGTGTGGCGGAAAGGTTGAGAGTCCAGTGGGAGGCAGCCAGCAGACATGGGGCGGGGCGGTTCTTGCCGCTCCCCGAAGGCTAGCAATGAAAGTATTGGAATTTTAAACAGCCATTTGACAAAACTCGCCTGGACTCTTAAAAAAAGAAAAGTTAATGGTATACAAGACAAAGATAAGCTGGGAGCTGCTACTGATTAAAAAAAGAGACGACTAAGCAAGCAAGCAAACAAGCAGGAAAGCTGGGGAGATGGCTCAATGGTTAAGGCCCTTGTCTGCAAAGCCTAACGACCCAAGTTCAACCCCCCAGTACCCACATAAGCCAGAGCACAATGGTGTGTGCATCTGGAGTTCATTTGCAGTGGCTGGAGGCCCTGGCGTGCCCATTCTCTCTCTATATTTCCTCTCTCTCCCTCTCTCTCTGCTTGCAAATAAATAAATGAAAATATTTTTAAAAAGAAAGGAAGGCAATACTTTGGCAGTGTGTACAGCCCCAAAAGCAGGTGCTCCAGAGATCCCAGGGATTGGAGTTTGGGGTGCAGATTAGCAGATAGCATCCAACTAATGTTGTGTTCCAGGAGGTCCGTGACTTCAGTGGTTGTGTAAGATGCCATTTTTCGCTCTTTGGAAATAAGACTTCTGAAACATGTAGGGGGGAGGGATGCCCTGTCCACCACCATTCTTGCAAATGGCTCAGGAGGGGAAAAAAAGCCACCCCCATCTCCAGTTGTGATGTATATGCATGTTTGTGGGAGAGAGCCTACACCAAGTAACAGCAGACATCACAGAGAAAGTACGGTTATTGGAGCGAGTGAAGGTCAGGCTAGTTCATTGTATTGTTTCAAACTTTTCTCAGAATTTGAAATTCTTCCAAAATAAAGCTGGTTGCCGGCCAGAAAATGTGATGGCTGATTGTTGAAAGAAGGCTGTTGGGCGGGTGATGGGAGGGAGTTTTGTGAAGGCTGGGGTGGTGTGGAGGGGGAGGGACAGGAGGCTCGGACCCTGGGTCTTGGTCAGAGATGACCATGGGGAGACAGGAGGAACAGTATGGGGAGAGATTGGGATGATGTTTTTTCCGGCTGGCCATGAACTCATTCTCCTGCCTCAGCCTCCAGTGTGCTGTGACTATAGGAGTGCACACCAAAGCCGGTGGCCGGGACATTCTGGTCTTGGACATGGCCAGCTTGGGATGCTCTTGTCTGAGGTCTGACCTAATTTACTCCCAGCCCATGACATAGCTCCCTCCCTTCCTCCCTCCCTCCTTCCCTCTCTCCTTTCCTTCTTCCCTTTCTTCCACCCACCCATATGGTCTTTTGTAGCCCAGGCTTGCCTTGAACTCCCCATATAGAGAGAGATGACCTTGAACCTTTTGTCTCTTATCACCTAGGATTATAGGTTTATGCCACCACATCCAGTTTTATGTGATGCTGGGGATTGAACCCAGGGCTTCGTGCATGCTAGGCAAGAGCTCTTACCAGCTGGGCTATATCATCAGCCCTTCATAACAGTCTTCAGCTTAGATGATAACACACCGCAGGCATTGCAGCCCAGCCTTTTCTGGTTTTGGGTTTTTGTTGGTTGGTTTGAGATATGGTCTCGCTCTAGCCCAGGCTGACTTGGAATTCACTATGTAGTCCCAGGGTGGCCTCGAACTCACTTCAATCCTCCTTCCTCTGCCTCCTGAGTGCTGGGATTAAAGGTGTGCCCACCACGTGGGGCTAAATTGGTGCTGGGGATCCAGGATCCAAACTGATTGACAGGCTTGTGCAGCAAGTGCCTTTTATTTGTTTTCAAGGTAGCTCTTACTAGTCCAGGCTGACCTGGAGCTCACTCTGTAGTCCCTGGCCGGCCTCCAACTCACAGCGATGCTCCTACCTCTGCCTCCCGAGTGCTGGATTAAAGGCATGTGCCACCACAAGACACAAGTGCGAACACCAGGATTTCTTGCTATTGCAAATGAATGCCCATCTGGCTTTACTTGGGCGATTGGGGAATTGAACCCTGAACCGACAGGCTTTATAAGCAAGTGCCTTTAACTGCTGAGTCGTCTCCCTAGATCAGCTCAAGTTTTGAAGAAACCAGGGGAGTTGGGCCTCCCCCAGTGGCTGTCGGAACCCTGGCCAGTAGTCAGTTGGGGGCAGGGTCCCTTTATTTATTTATTGGTGTTTCTGGGGATAGAACCCAGGACCTTACATTAGGCAAGGGTCCTAATACTGAGGTCACAGCCCAGCCCAGAGCCAAGGTCCTTGCACACTTACTGTCCAGAGGGGCCTATTAGGGTGCTGGTCTAAAATCCCCCAGAGAGGAGCTGGGGGTGTGGCTCAGTGGTAGAGCTCCTGCCTAGAATCCTCCGGTGAGGGGGTTGAGGCTCTCGGTAGAGCTCTTTCTAGGTGCCCAATGTGGGATTCCCAGTACCTGGCTGACACACCCTCTCTTAACAATTTTACACATTTCTGAGCCTGAGCCAGCTCATCTTCTGAGTCTGTAATCCCTAAGGGGGTGGGGAGGCTCCATCCTGATACAGGCTGGCCTGAAGGGCTGAGGTTTAAGTCTCCCTCTTATGCTAAGCCTTGATTTGATTTTCCCATCTGCAAAGTGGGCCAGTTAATACTGAATTCCTCCTGCCTCTGTGACCTTGAAGGAGCAAGCTCAGGCCAGGTGCTGAGCCCAGCCAGGTACAGCCCTGTGAAGTCACAGCAAAAGTGATTGCTGTAATTACAGTGATCATCAGTGATGAGTCACTAGTCCCTCAGGCTGGCCCACACCTCTCCGAGGGCCTTTGGAATTCCTTTCTAACTGGCTGGGGCACTGTCTTCTCACAGTGGAGGCCCAGACTGAGCTCCCCTCCCCTCCCCTCCCCTCCCCTCCCCTTTCTTTTATTTATTTTATCTTTTCTTTGTGTGTGTTGGAAATGGACCCCAGGACCTCTCAGCATTTTTATTGCCTTCTCCATAACAAGACTGAAACGCCTCAATCCTCTCCTCTTTTGAAATATTTTTATTTATTTGAGAAAGAGACTGTGGGTGCACCAGGGTCTCTTGCCACCGCAAACGGACTCCAGACACATGTGCCACTTTATGCGTGTGACTTTCTGTGGCTACTGGGGAATCAAAGCTGGGCCGTCAGACTTTGTAAGCCTCTCCGTCACTGAGCAATCAGCCTCTTGTTTTTTGAAGCAAGTCTCAGGTTTCCCTCAAACTCACTATGTAGCTATGGATGACCTTAAACTTGTGTGTGTCCTGTGCTCCCCTGGGGTGGGGGTGTCCTGCACCAGCACCCTTCTGCCCGTTCTTATTTTGAGCCGGAGTCTCTCCCCAGCCTGGGTGGAGCTGGGGTTACAGTGGAAGGAGCTATGACCTTCCCAAACTCTGGGGGTCCAGCCGAGCCCCTCAGGCCCCCCTGCTTGTGCAGGAAGAAGTGCACTTAGCCGCTGAGCCCTGCTTTTGTGGTGTAGTTGGTGTGTGTGTCTTATGCGTGTTCATGTGTGAGTTCAGACCCGTGCGTGCCATACAATGCATGTGGAAGTCAGGAGAACTTTCTGGAGTCTGTCTTCCTTGGTGTCTAGTCCTTCCCTGCTGTGTTCACCAGGCCAGCTGGTCCTGTGTCCACCTCCTGCTGAGATGACAGAGCCTGGCAAGGCTTTATGGGGGAGACTGGGGGTCCAAACTTGACCCCCATCTCTCTTTTTATTTATTTAATTTATTTTTATTTATTTGCAAGCAGAGAGATAGAGAAGGGAGAGAGAGAGAGAGAGAGAGAGAGGACCTCTAGCCACTGCATATGAACTTCAGATGTTACTTTGTGCATCTGGCTTTTTTTTTTTTTATGGTTTTTCAAGGTAGGGTCTCGCTCTAGCCCAGGCTGACCTGGAATTCATTATGTAGTCTCAGGGTGGCCTTGAACTCACAGCAATCCTCCTACCTCTGCCTCCGGAGTGCTGGGATTAAAGGTGTGTGCCACCATGCCCGGCAGCATCTGGCTTTATGTGAGTACTGGGGAATCGAACCTGGGTTGTTAAGCTTTGCAGGCAACTGACTTAACCGCTGAGCAGTCTCTCCAGCTCGCTCTCTCTCTCTCTTTTTTTGAGACAGTATCTGACTCTGTAGCCCAGGTTGGCCTGGATTTCAGTATATAACCCCTTGTTGGCCTTGAATTTGAGTCTTCCTGACTCAGTATTTCTGGTGCTGGGATTACAGTCATGAGTCACCGCTCTTAATACCATTTTATAGATGAGAAAATCGAGGTTCAGAGAGATGAAGAAACTTTCACATGAGTAAATGGGAGACTTAGACCTTCCCTGACTCGAGCAGTGGACTCAGAATCTTCATGTTCCCCAGAGTCAACATATCGTCTTAACAAGAATTAACTGTAGGGGCTGGAGAGATGGCTCAGCGGTTAAGGCACTTGCCTCCAGTGCCTAAGGCCCTGGGTTCAATTCCCCAAGACCCACATAAGCCAGACCCAGAAGGCCATGGTGCGCTCTCTTCTCTTCTCTCTCTCTCTCTCTCTCTCTCTCTCTCTCTGCTTGAAAATGAATAAATAAAATATTAAAAAAAGAATATAAACAGCTTGAACAACGGTTCCATTAATGATTCCAACTGGATCCTTTAAAAAAAAAATTAACTGTAGGGCTGGAGAGATGGCTTAGCAGTTAAGGCGTTTGCCTGCAATGCAGAAGGACCTGAGTTCAATTCCCCAGTGCCCACGTAAAGCCAGATGCACAAGAGGGTGCATGTGTCTGGAGTTCATTTGCAGTGGCTGGAGGCCCTGGTGCGCCCATTCTCTCTCTCTCTCTCTCTCTCTCTCTCTCTCTCTCTCTCTCTCTCTAATAAAAAAAAATAAAATATTAAAAAAGAGAGAATTAACTGTGGCAGAAGCTGAGAACTACGGATGGACAGCCAAGAGTTAAAAGTAGAACCGATCAGGGGGCTGCTCATTTTCTAAAACACTGCTAATACTACTTGACTTTAAAAAAGTTATTTATTTGCGTGAGTACATGGGGCTTTGCTAGAACATCTCACCACTTGAGTCCCAGCACTCGGAGGCAGAGGTAGGAGGGTCGCCATGAGTTCGAGGCCAGCCTGAGACCGCATAGTGAATTCCAGGTCAGCCTGGGCTCGAGTGATAATAGCACACTCCATAAGGTTGTTTTGAATTAAGTGGTACAGAGGAAGCATTTCCAGCTGTGCCCGGCATATAATAAGTACTTAGTGAATGTCTGTTAGAGCGACGATTGTCCCCCCCCATTGCCACTATTCCGCCCTCCCAATACATGCGAAAGACATTTTATTTAAGACAACTTTGTCGTTGCGGCTTTGGGACTGTCATTCCCATTTCAGCCAAGTGATGTCATAAAATTAACTTCTTTATTTTCCGCAGTTACGAACTGTCATTTCTGGGCGGATTCGCATTGGGTCGCCTGGTGGGTGAGCCGCCCTCTGCTTTCCTTCCTGGAATTTTCCGTCGTCCCTTTCCCGGTCTGGCTGCCTTCTGCTCAGCCTGTGACTCCCTCTTCCTCGAACCTCTTGGCCTCTGTGCTTCTGCCTCCCGGTTCACCTCCCTGTTTCTGGGGAGCACATTCCGTGGTGGTTTTCTGTGAAAGGGATGGCGAGGGCGGGCAGATCTCCCGAGGTTGGGATGTCAAAAACGCCTCTGTGCTCTCTTCGGCCTTGAGGGATGGGTTGGTTATTTATTTATTTGATTTTTTTGAGGTTGTCTCATTCAAGCCCAGGTTGACCTGGAGTTAACTATGTGTAGTCTCAGGCTGGTCTTGAACTCAAAATGATCTTCCTGCCAGGCGTGGTGGCGCACGCCTTTAATCCCAGCACTCGGGAGGCAGAGGTAGGAGGATCGCCGTGAGTTCCAGGCCACCCTGAGACTACAGAGTGAATTCCAGGTCAGCCTGGGCTAGAGCGAGACCCTACCTCGAAAAACCAAAAAAAAAATGATCTTCCTACTTCAGCCTTCCCAGTGCTGGGATTAAAGGCGTGCGCCACCCCGCCTGGCCTCTATAGGGTTTTTGAAAGAATAGACACTATTACTAATCTTCTGCATCCAGGGTTACTTTTGATAATTAGGCTCTCATTTTGCCCCTCCCCCTTGTGGTAGTTCTGGGGACCAGAGCTTTTATTTTATTTTTTTATTATTTGTTTGTGTGTTTCTTTTGAGACAGGGTCTCACTCGAGCCCAGGCTGACCTGGAACTCACTCTGTAGCCCAGGCTGGCCTTGAACTCACAGTGCTCCTCCTCCTTTAGCCCCTCGGCCACCCAGAGGCTGTCTTACTAGCTAGCCCAGGCCGCCTTTGAGCTTGGTATGATCTTGTTTCTTTGGTGCTGGAGGACAGATTTATGTCGTCACGACTGGCTCACTTTAATTATTATTATTATTATTTTGCTTTTTTATAATTTTAAGTGATTTGTGTGTGTATGGGTGCATGTTGGCCATAGTTGGCATGTGGAGGTCAGAGGGCATGTGTTGGTCCTTCCTTCCACCTTGTTTAAGATGGCCATTCTTGTTTTCCCTCTGGGAAGGTCAGTGCTAGCCTCAGAACTTTGAGATTATCCTGACTCTGCCTCCTGTTAGGGTTACAGGTGCAGGATTGTACTCTGCTCGGTAGGTTTGGGGGGCAACTAAGCCATTTCCTCAGCCCCCCCATTTTTTTCTTTGCTTGCTTTCTTAAATTTATGTGTGTGTGTGTGTGTGTGTGTGTGTGTGTGTGTGTGAGAGAGAGAGAGAGAGAGAGAGAGAGAGAGAGAGAGAGAGAGAGAGAGAGAGAGAGAGAGAGAGAGAATGGACATGGGCATGCCGGAGCCTCCAGCCACTGCAAGTGAACTCAGACGCCTGTGTCCCTTTGAGCATCTGACTTTACATGGGTACTGGGGAATTGAACCCGGATCGGCAGGCTTGGCCAGCAACATCAGCCCTTCTTGCTTTTGACATCCTGTAGCCCAGGCTGACCCTAACCATACCAGGTTCCCATTTTCAGCCTCGATCTTCGCTTTTGAACCGCCCCCTCTCCAGTGCCTGGCATCTCTCGGGACCGCATCCTAGGTGAGACCACGAGCCGGGACGTCCATGCCTGGCTTGGTCACACCCTGCTGTGTGGATCGGACATTCTGCCCGACTGCCCTCGCTTGCTCTTTCCAGAGTGGCTGGTAATATTTGCCTTTGATGATTGTGTGAGGACGGGACGAGTTTCCGTACGTCAGCAGCAGACATCGCGGTGCTGAGCGAGCCTGAGCTGCTATGAGGGGTTTGTCCTTTGTAGCTGTTGTTTTGAGACTGTGTGCAAGGGACTTGCTGTGGAGTCTCTTTGTGTTTGCTGTGCTCGGAGCTCCAGCGGTCATATCAATCTTGAAATTCAAACCTCTCAGCCCGAAATTGTTGTGAATTACTAGTTTTATTCAGATTTTATCCTTTCCTTCCCACCGTTCTCTCTAGGATGGTTAGGTAGGTAGCTGGGATCCCCGCGCCGATGAGCACATTTTCTTATACCTACTCTTCTGCTTTCTTGATGGCCTCAAAGGGATTTTGTAACCCTTTAATATCATTTTAGAATTTGACTCTCATATGCATATATTTTTTTCTCCCTCCCCTTCCTTCCCCTGTGCCGTCCCCCCCCCCCTTTGAGGCAGGGTCTCACTCTAGCTCAGGCTGACCTCTAGAAATCATTCTGTAGCCCAGGCTGGACTTAAACTCACAGTGATCCTTCCCAAGTGCTGGTATGAGAGGCATGAACCACTGTACCCTACTTTAAAAAAAAAAAAAAAAAGTAATTTTGGACTTTTCTTTTTCCATGGCTATCTTTGTCTTGGGTTATTTTTTACTTTCGTCTTTCCAGCTGGAGGTTTGTGGGCACCTACCTGCCCCTTGACTCTCAGGTTGCATCTTATTCTGGAAAGAACTGCTACCTGGGCACGGTGGTGCATACCTATGATGTCAGCACTCAGGAGGCAGAGAGACAGGATGATCCAGAATTCAAGGTCAGGGCTGGAGCGATGGCTCAGTAGTTAAAAGTGCTTGCTTGTAAAGCCTGCCTGTCTGGGTTCGATTCTCCCGAACCTACATAAAGCCAGATGTACAAAGGGGCGCATGTGTCTGCGTTCTCTTGCAGTGGCAGGAGGCTCTGGCACACCCATTCTCCTTCTCTCTCTCTCTCTCTCTCTCTCTCTCTCTCTCTCTCTCTCACACACACACACACACACACACACACACACACACACACACACACATCTGGATGGAGTTTGTTTGTAGCAGCAGGAGGCCCTGGTATGCGCATTCTTACTGGATCTCTTTCAAATAAATAAAAATATTAAAAACAAAACAAATTAAAGCCAGGGGTCTGCACCTGCTGAGCCATGCTTGGTGGTGCACACCAATCCTGCAGAGGCAGGAGGATCACTGTGAGTTCAAGGCCACCCTGAGCCTACATAGTGAATTGCAGGTCAGCCTGGGCCAGAATGAGACCCCCACCTCGAAAAAACAAAAAACAAACAAAAAAACACATCAGTTGTCGACAAAACCTGTTGGCCCTGGGTTAAATTCCCCAGTACCCATATAAAGGCATATACAAGAAGTGGCCAGACACCCTGCCATACATGTACAAATAAATAAAATGTAAGTTTGTTTCTTTTTTTTTTTTTTTAAAGAATTTAAGGCCAGCCTTAGAGTTCATGAGACACTGTCTCAAAAAACTAACAAAAGTTCTAAAAAAAAATAAGTGGGCTTGTTTACATGGAGGAACTTCTGGTATCTTATCTCTGTAAAAAGACACTCTTTTTGTAGGCCTTGGCTTATTTATTTATTTCTTAAAAATATTTTTATTACTGGGTGTGGCGGCGCATGCCTTTAAGCCCAGCACTGGGGAGGTAGAGGTAGGAGGATCCCTGTGGGTTCGAGGTCACCCTGAGACTATAGTGAATTCCAGATCAGCCTGGTCTAGAGCGAGACCCTACCTCAAAAAACAAACAAAATTTATTTATTTGTAAAGAGAGAGAGAGAGAGAGAGAGAGAGAGAGAGAGAGAGAGAGAGAGAGAGAGAG